>JAMKCH010041740.1:0-13026 GCA_023653785.1 Ophioderma brevispina
CCAAGACGGGAAACAGATTTGAAAGAGTTGTGGAGTGTTTGAAGTCCTTAGTGGGTACATTGCCTAGTTTTAAAGCTGTTGAGTGAAGGGTTGATCTCTATGTATGTTATAATTCTTTGGTGGCATAATTAACATTATACACTTTGCAACTACTTTGTATCATGGACACTTTAACAGAATAAAGCACACAATACAGGGGAGTGCTGCCAGGTACAATGTAATTATAATGATTTGGTCATTTGTTTGGATAATTATAGCCAAATTACAGAATGTGCATTTAACATCCCAGGGGGTGGAGGGAGGTTCACTCCAAGGATAAGGTCATAAAACCCATTAAATATTTGTTTACCTTGTGCAAAATTATCTCCCAAACCAGGACCTGGTCAGATCTTTTGGCCTTTATAGGAACCCACACATTAAATAAATTAGATTGTGTAGAGATGAGTCAGAGCCAGAACGTGGTTGGCATCTGGAAGTTGACCCTTAACCCTTAAATGAGGAGTCATTAAAAGTTGATAAGTTGTTGTCTTTAAATGAAATTTTAAATTAATCATAATGTTTGCACTAGTAAAAACAATTTGAGTGGTAGAAGCAAAATGTGTGCGTGGCATTTTTGTATAATTTTGAGGCTTTTTTGGGAAACTGTGGCAATTCTAAATTATAGTAAGATTTCAAAGTAGGTCTATACAGTCTATTGTGAATACCTGTTAGAAACTGTTCTACCAGAAAGAAATAAACGGTTCTTGACATTTTCTCCTGCTATGAGCAGAAAATATAACCCAATTCATTGCCAACCCAATGCATAACCCATACGGACTTGTCCACACAGAAATCCTCTAGACAATGTATCAATGCACTCTATCGAGGGCTGTGCTGTGCAAACCTGTCGCATCTCAAACCTATCTGGAAACGTCTTCTATACAGGCAAGTGTGGATCTCATATCAATGAATATGTAGGCTAGTGTGGAAAATAAATTGGCAATGATGCAGAAAAAACAAAGAGTGAGAGGAGATTGGTTTATCCTATAGGGTTTGTGAGTAATAAAAGGCAATCGAAGAGATGTTAAGGTTGGGGTGGGGAGTCGGTGGTTGACGGAGTGGGAGCGTTGGTGGCTGACAGGAGGGGGTTTCATGGTTGTAGAATGGATAGGTGATGGAGTGCGGAAGCGTGTGACAAGGACAAGTCAGTATTCGATGGGATGGACAGTTGATGTGTTGATTAGAGGAAGTGGCTTTTGAGGGTGGGGGTATAGGTAGTCAATCAGCAAAAGGAAGCGGGGCAGATGGCACATGTGGTCCAGGGATACATGACTGATCATGACCCAAAGATCCTGGGTTCGAGTCCGCTTGGGCCAATGTGTTGTGCACTTGGGCAGGCACTTTAACTTCGCTTGCATCTCTCCTCCCAGGGGCAAAATGGGAGCTGTTAGGAATATTGTCCATTGAGGGCTACCCAAAGGTATGAGTAAGTGCCTTGGGCATTTAAGGCAGCTGACATATTCTAGTGGACACGGAATAAATGTAAAGCACGTTGATACATTGTGAAAGCGCGCTCTCGGGATATAAATGTCCAACATTTATTATTTATTTAAATGAAACAGAATTCACTGTATATAGGCAGCTGTGGGAATTAACACTTTGCATGTCATTTGTCTCATTTACCTATAAGTGTGGTGTCACTCAAAAACTAATTGCACAACTCAACACCATACCACTGGATGTAATGCCACATCATCCTTGATACTCTTGTTATAAATAGATACTCAATTCGGCTTCATTAGTTGTCGAGCAAATAGCTGCATGGATTCCCTTGGAACTTAAAAAAGGACTACAATGTCTGCCAGAATTTCATGGGCAAGATTGGGGGGTCACACGCATGGCATGCGTTTAAAACTCGGAAGCACAAATAAGTTCTTGACAAGAGCCATGCGATTTGTAATCAGTCAATAGGGGTGCACCTATACCGCGATTTAATTTCCATAATACAGGTGTTTGTATAATTTGCATGAGAAATATGGCAGCGACTGTAGTAGCACCAGAAAAAAAGCAGCTTAACCTCTTAGCTCTTTGAAGCTGTTTGGGGTTTATTCCCAACCTGAGTATTAGACCATCGTAATTTAATTGTTTGTCGTAAAGCTCATCAAGGATTTTTACAATTCTCATGCTGTTACTTCATCATTTGTTTTATACAAAACTGAAAATGAGATTCAACTATCCTTTCATGTTTGACTTTGAAATTTATCTGGGTGGCTGTCGATACTTGTGCGTCAAATTCTGCAGTGTTGTAATGGTGCCCATTGTCATCACTGGAGCAAACATATAATCAGCAAAATATAATCAGCAATCTGCAAAAATCAGTTACTTTCGAGTTTTTTAGGGGACACCTGAATGTGAAATCTTGTTGCGCCTTTACAACCAGGGTTGACTAAGAAAGCGTACAAACATTTCATTCCAGTGAACCAACTTGTTATGGAACCTGTTTGGTTTACAGAAAAAATGCTGTAGTCCCCCAAGCTTTCAAGCAGTTTTACTTTGCAACAAAGGACAGGATGAAGGTTCTCAACCTATCACGCAACAAGCTCCCACCGGAGGTAGTCAAGTAAGTTATCGTCATTTCTACATTTCTTGTTCGTTTGTGAGAAACAGATAATTACTCAATTTGCCAATTTGACATTACCCACAATGCATTGTAAGTGAACTGATGACATCACAGACCTGCACTGTGGGGGAGAGAAACTCCTGGGAATCTCACAAGTTGTGGATCCACTGTATGCATTGTGTACAGAAAAGTACAGAAAAATTCAGAAAATTTCAGCTTCTGATTGAGGAAATTTGACTAATTTTCCAACAAATTTGAGAAAATTTTGAAAAAATGACTCATGACTCATTTCTATACCAAAATTGGCAAGAAAAAAAGGGGGTAATTCCAGGGGCGTATCTTGGGGGTGCTTTCGGAGCGCCCTCCTGCCGGGGTTCATGCCAAAACATGCAAAATCAGTCTATTTGCGGCTATCAGAGGTTCATTCCGCCCTAATTTTCCAACAAATTTGAGAAAATTAAAAAAAAAATGACTCATGACTCATTTCTACACCAAATTGGCAAGAAAAAAGGGGTCATTCCAGCGGCATATCTTGGGGGTGCTTTCGGGGCGCCCGCCCGCCGGGGTTCATGGCAAAACATGCAAAATCAGCTTATTTGTGGCTATCAGAGGTCCTTCCACCCCCGGGTCTCCCTCAAAAACCAAGGTCTGGATACGCTAGGGCATTCATATACCAGAAGGCTGAAAAAGAGCTCCATGTTTGTGGCATGTTCCCACATGATCATTTGTGTTGAGTACACCCCTGGTGGTTACACTGATATTTGCTTTACTTCTCCTTTGTAGGGAGGTGATTCTTGGTATTGGAAGCAATAGTAACCTGCAAGATATAGAACTGGACCTGAGCAGCAATGAGGTATGTAGCATGATATGGAATTTGATAAGATATCTTGGTAAAACAAAGGTGCAGACAGAAATTGTACAAGTTTAAGTATCTTTTTGTCTTGATTATGGTTCAAATAGATATCATGGACAAAGCGTATTTCCAATTCCAATGGTGCATTTTGATGTTATGTGGAAATACTAGTACATGTATCACAGTGCCCATAATGCCACTTTGTGGGAATTTGTCTGTCTACACATTTATTCAGAGTGTATCAAATCTGCTCATAAGAATAGATGTAAATATTTGGGCTAATGGGTCAGGTGATATAAAGATCTTGATATTTGTAGTGTAAGTTATGGGCGAAGGTTATAGATCATAAAATTTGCCTTCAAAATGTGTATGAAAAAAAAATGGAAAAATCATGCACCTCACTCAATTAAGTGTATGGACATCTATAGGTAGGTAGGTGTTTTTTAAACATTCATATTTTTTAAAAATTACATTCATGTATTATAAATACTTATGACTATGCAAGGTATGCATATACGTCAAGCTGAAGTACACAGCCAGATTCTTACTCGCGTGGTAACCTATATGGCAGCTACTTCATGTGGACCTTCACAGCTACTGTACAGTACATACTGAGCTAGTTGCAAGCAGTAGCTGCAAGATAGTGTTTCCAAAGTACAAATTTATTAGGTATACAGCAGGCGATAGCAGCCAAGCTTTTTTCAATATAGCTACTCACCAAAACAAATCAAAATAGATTATAGTGGCAATACAGACCACAAAACAATTTAGGTGCTTTGATGTGGGTCGGTCATGGGTTTTCTCATGACCCACATACAACCCTATCCTCATCCGTTATTCATACATAAAAAAAATTAGAAATAACCCTTTTGGAATACAAAAAATATCGCCTTATATCATATAAAAAAATCAGCATTTTTTTGTCAAGATTTTGCTTTTATGTGTTAAACTAATGACAATGTCTAAAATTGGGATTTCTTGGCTGCCACCGATAAGTATACAGTGACATGTCTTGTCTACAGTATGCAGTACCTAGCCTAAATAATGGCTACTCTGTAATTGCCCACTAGGTGAAGAGAAATAGATATTGTGCAGACACTCTCAGAGTAGACACACAGCTACTTTGTATATAGACCGGCAGCCCAGAAGGTTTTGATCAAACGAACAAGATACCAATATCTGAATACGGGAAAATTCAGAGAAAAATATAACTTTTGCAAATATGAATGTCTGCCGAAGACCCGCTGCTGTGTGTAGCCCCAGGAGAGGGGCAAAGTTACTATGGGGGTCAAATGTTGGAACTGCTCTAAATCTAATGAAATGTAGCTCAAATTATTCCTGAGATAACCAGGAGTAAAAAAGTCAATTGGGACACATGCGTGTGGTGCCTCCTTTCCAAGATATATGGGAAAATAGGCTAAAGGTCATTTGTTTATTCAAGAAAGGTCAACGTTTGCAATATCCAGATTTCTTTGAAAAAAATATCAAAAAATTTATATAATGATACTGATTCAAAATATGCTTTTTGATTTTGCTTAGGGTTGGATCCCTTTAATAGGGAGGGGTATGATGTCTCCATCCTCATAGAGTCCTACAGGGAATTTTGTACCCCTTCCATTATAACAACAAGAAGATGATGAAAGTGCAAAAGCATTTCATATTTGGAATCAGTATCATTAAACATTTTTTTAAAAATATTTTTACAAAGAAATCTAGGTATTGCAAAGGGTGACCTTTTTGAATAAACAAATGACCTTTAGCCTATTTCCCCAAATATCTTGGAAAGGAAGTACCACACGCATGTGACCCAATTGACTTTTTTAATCATGGTTACATAAGGATAAATTTGAGCTTATATTACATTAGGCAGTTCTAAATATTTGACCTCCATAGTAACTTTACCCCTCTCCTGGGGCCATACGCAGCAGCGGGTCTCCGGCAGATATTCATATTTGCAAAAGGTATATTTTTCTCTGAATTTTCCGGTGTTCAGATAATGGTATCTCGTTCGTTTGATCAAAACCTTCTGGGCTGCTGCTCTAATATACCCCACAGTTACTATTTGTCTATACACCACCATCTGGATAGTACGATAAATTGAGGGCGCTCTACACTATTTTCAGCCCTACCACCATTCTTAAAATGTTGCTGATTGGCTTAAAAAAAAACATAAGTGCATGTTACCATTCCTGCAGATGGCACTCCGTTCTATCTCAGTTGTGGGTGATAGGCGTGTTAGGTTTCTCGGGCCCTCGGAATTGCAGCATTTACGCATGCAGCATTTACGCACACACACAAAAAAGCGAATGCACAGTCATATCATGACATCACCCTTGAACTTGAGACCGAACTGAGTATAGCACTTGTGAGGTTATAATTAATCGACATCCTGTATATTTCCAAATTCTCCATTTCAGTTACGCATGGCAGGTGGCAGGGTAGTGGAGAGCTGTATCGCCAATGTGCCCAACATCACCAAACTAAACCTGAGCAACAATGACCTCAACACGTCAATGTCCTCACTGCTGGCTTGGATCGGTCAGAATCAGGTGATCACTTCACTGGACATAAGCCAAAACCTGGCCACACTCAGACCAGGTGCCAAGTAAGCACTTCAGTCGTTTACTGTCCCGGGGGTTCTTAAAGGCTGACTCAGAGATTTCCCGATGAGGGTGCACTCAATTTTCAACTATCATGATATTTTTTTTGCGCATATACATAATGCTTTTCCATATTCTAATCACTGTGTGAAATAATTAAGTCCTTCATATAGAAATTACAACTTTGTTATAAAATTTTGGATCCGGAATTTTTGTTATACACAGTATCCTATGGCACTGTTATACTGTACATAAATGGAATTGTCACAAAGTCGATTCAACTCGTAACTTTGGAATTAAGCGTTTTAGGTGACTCTCTTTAGTACTAGATTACTATTTTTAATTACTGCACAAAAGAATTATATTTCGAAATCTCTGAGTCAGCCTTTAAGTTTGTTTTGGGTAGGGACATGCCTCAGAGAGTCTGGAAGTAGAACCCATATATATACCATTTTTTGCCAAAAGAGGGACCCATGGCGATACCAGAGATGCAAATTTTGGGCTAAATTTAACCCAAATTTGCAATTTTTCCTCAAAAGTTTGATAGTTAAGCAAATTTTGACAATTTTGGCTTCAGATTGAGAAATTTGACCTAATTTCCAACCATTTTTTGAAAATTGTTGGCTTCTGATGAGAAAATTTTACTCATTTTCCAACAAATTGAGACATTTGAAAAACCGACCCATTGCTATACAAAATTGGCATGATAAAAGGGGTCATTGAATATCAGAAGGATGAAAAAGTCTGTGGCACATCCCCGTATGGTCAATTTGTGTGAGAGCCCCCTCCCCCAGGTTTACTTACTTTGGATGTACATACTAAGTTATACTTTCACTTACTCCCCGCTCACTTCTATTTAATCACATGAACTTGACACATCCATGGTTCTCACTATATTACTGGATTAGTCAGAAATTTATCACATCAGGGTATAAATTAGCTGAATCAGGCATAGATAGACCAAGCTTGAAGACATTGTTAATGGTTGTCATATCAACATCACATAGTCACAAATTTAACTCACTTCCATAATTACGTACATATATGGGATATGACCTCACTTTAAAACTTAATCAATTAGGGCTGGTCATCAAATTATTGAACATTGGCCCAACCAAAATATTATTATTGAGGGTTGACAATCAGGAAGCCTTAACTCAAAATAATGCTTTTGAGAAATGTGATGTTTATATTTCTTACTAAGCAAATCTATTCATTACTCAAATGTAAACATATCAAAAGCTCATATATGTAGTGTACAGCAAAACATTATATAACTTTAGTAAACAAAGAACAATTTTTAATATGAACAGCAGAAATAAATAAATTCGATTTAATATTTTAAGTGCTGAGTACGTCATTATGATGGTACTGAAACGGTAATCTGTGAGTTACATTTTAATAATGCCTAGATTGACACATTATTTAATCAGATGTTAAAGCATGTCATCCCTTTGGAATGTTTTAAAAGAAATCATCAATTTAAGTGGGATAGGGAGCTAAAAAGCTGTTGAAATTTCTGGAAATTGTGCTAGATAGGAAGCCTCAACTCATTGTTTGGCTAAATACAGTCACCATCAGAAGGTCGTAACTCTGAGTTAAGGCTTTCTGTTAGTAAACAAAGTGTGCACCTTTGAGATGTGGTGAAGTGTTATTTTGCTTTATAGGCAAAAGGAAGTAGACTTGAATTAAGGGTTCATGGTTTTTAGAATCTGTAGGTGTTACCGATTTTTTTGGTACCAAAAACCTCAAAATCACCAAAAAGTGAGTTATGTCCTTCTGTTTGTCAACCCTCGGTATAATACTTCAAACTAAAGATGAGTGGGATAGCCCAGAGTGAACAAAACTGGCCCAAAGCCAGCCTGGTGTGGGCTCGAGAATCTTTATTTTTGCTTACTCATGGTTCTGTAGAGTTTGGCAGGGTTAGTTCTGGTACAGTTTAGTGAATTTAGCTCTAGGTTCAGGAAAACATTATTGCTTGAATCAGAAATATGCCAATGGAACTATTTACAAGTGGTTTTGAAACTTGTTAGTACTTTGTGAATTTTCAGAAAAAAAAAATTTTCTAAAGAAGAAGTTATTCTTCCTTGGTTTAAAAGCTGGCTCAGAGATTTCAAAATATACCTCTTTTGTGTATTAATAAAAAATAGCCAAATAGAACTAAAGACAGTCACCTAAAGTACTCAATTCCAATGTTTCAGATGGATCAAATCGTTCATTTTGATGCAGTATTTATGTATAGTATAATAGTACCATAGGATACCATGTATAACAAAAATTCTGGATCCGGGAAATTTCAAACAAAGTTGTGATTTTCTATATGAAGGACGTCGATTTAAGCTTAGCTCTTTCACACAGTGATTAGTATGTGGACAAGCATTATGTATATGCTAGAAAAATGAGGGCGCCATCTTCAGAAAATCTCTGAGTCAGCCTTTATTAAAAAATTTTGACAAATTAAAGTGTTTAGATATTGCATAAAATGTTATGTAATGCACTTGCACAGAATCGGTATGAGATGAAGTTCTTGACGGTCCAGTCTGAGAAGTGTCGAGAATTTAGTATTTCCAATGGATACCGCTGGGTTATTCCGGGTCGTGAGAAATTTTCATCACATCATTTTGCAATCAGGATGTAAAACAAATTGCAGACCAAGATGATCTGGTGTCAGATTGGTAGCAATAAGTAGGGCCTTTGGAACTGAAATGTTGAGAATATTGCAGGCTTTGGAACTGAAATTGAGCTAAAATTTAGCCGCTGAGGCAAAAATTTTCCCAAAAGACACCCTTAAGAACTGAAATATGCTTCAACTGGGACCTTTAAGAGAGGCATGAAATGGGGGGTCTTAAGGGCTGCACATACCCATACCTCTTTCTTATGTCAGTTGCCACCCCACCCCCGATAGAGTACATTTGGGTTGGGAAGTGTGAACTTCATGCAAAGTAAGAAAAGTAAGGCGAGTTATCTTAGTGGGCCTTTATGCTTTCAAGACCTACACCGTACAAGATCTGATAAACTTTGCTAACATCATATGCTGATACTTGATTAATTCAAGTTTTAGGCTTTGCACATTTTTATCCTTGATCAGGCACTATAATTTACCTATACAGTGATAACATAATTTCTATGCAAGATTTCTATGTAAAATTTCTCCTTTCAGGGCCATGATGAGGGTGATTGATGCCATTGTGGATTTCATTCAAAATGAAGAAACGGTAAGCGCGCAGATCAATCTTGAAAATAAACTAAATTTTTTCTAGTGCAGGCATATTTTCAAGTTAAGGAAAAACATATTATACTGCTACTGTTAAATATTTGTAAATCTGTACAGTATTTCAATAGTTTTTTTTTATTTGGAGTTATAACCAAGGAATTTGTAAAACTGTTCAATTTAAGCTTAAAAATACTATACGGTAATATGTTAGTAAGACTTACATCTGATTTTAACTTTTACACAGTCTTTGACTACACTTTCTCTGGCTGGTAACAAACTGAAATTTGAAACCATCCAAATCATCAATGCCTTAGGAAGCAACACCACACTTACTAGCGTGGATATCAGGTAAGACAAGCACAGGGAATCACTTTGTTCAACTTATCTGATCATGTAAGCCAACAAAGAAGTTTCCTGGGAAAAATGTTCAACTTTCTCATCTAGTTATTTTAAGTTAATGGGTTATACTGGGCCTCATACATTTTTGTGTCGTCTGCAAGAATTGCAGAAGGCACATAGGGATTACTCTGGTCGTATGTATGTATCTGTGTGTCTGTGGTCAAAATGTTAACCCTTAATATATATTGCATGCCGTATGAGTTCCGTAAGGGCTACTATGATGTACTTGGTGGAAAGGAGGGGTGGGGTGACATGTTGGTGACCTCCTGTGACCTTGGTGACCTCCTGTGACCTTTGACTCCATTCACAAACCGCAACAGGAGACAACACTCGCGGTCCAAGGACAGCGATGTATTTTTAAAAGTTTTTTTCAACTTTAGACATAATATTTGCCTGTAAATGATAAGTCTACTTTGATTAGACCTTGTTTTCCTGTTGTATATGTGTATGTGTCACTAAAATGTTTTTTTTTTAAATTTGACCTCAATTGAAAAGTTGAAGTTCAATTGGAACCAAACTTGTCTCATAGGTGCAACATGGGATTCCTTATATGTTGATGAGGTCAAAGGTCACATGCCAAGGTTAAAGTTCATGTTAGGTCAAGTTGAAAGAAAGGCTACAAATGTAAAATTGACCTCCATTGAAAAGTTGATGTTCAAACTTGAGTCATAGGTGAAACATGGGATCTTGCATTTGTTGATGAGGTCAAAGGTCATCTGCCAAGATCAGAGGTCCCGTGAGGTTAAAGGTCATGGACATGCTTAAACATACTATAATACCACCAAAAATGGGTTCATTCATAGGAGGTATTGGTATCAATGTAAAATTGATGAAGCAGTAAGTGAGAAACCGTAATGTGATAAAAATTGGGCATAAATATCATGTGTTTTGGACAGCTTCAAAATAAATCAAGAGACAGGTTTAAAAAGAGGGGATCGCAGAATAGCCAGTAAATATACTGCCTTCATTTTTTTTAAAGACAACTAAAGTGAATTCTTACATGAATAGTTTTAGGAACTGAATTTTGACATAAATCTCAAATTATTGCTAAAGGCAACATGTAAAAGTTAGATAAAATTAAAATGTGTGTATTTAATTTATATTGGATTAATTTGTTGTTGTTGTAATTGTTGGATTTTGATTTGTCTCCTACAGTGGTAATGGCATGGGCGATCTCGGAGCAAGGATGCTGGCCAAAGCATTGATGATCAACACCAAACTACGTACAGTAGCCTTGGATAGCAATAACATAACAGCAAAAGGCTTTGCAGATATTGCTGCAGCCCTAGAAAGGTATGTGCATGACTTTAAAGCAATAATAGCACATTTTTTTGTCCTTCGTCTGCCAGAGGAAGAGCCTGTGAGAAGATGCGCTCTCTACATACCACCTCATGGCAAAAGGAGACCTGGACATCCACGCACCTCTTATTTAGCCTACATCCAACGTATGCTAGGGTATGATAAAGGCATGATACAAGCTGAGCAGATAGCCACACTTGCCAAAGATAGATGTGCATGGAGAAATCTTGTAATCGCCTGCTCCACACCCGAAGGATGATGATGATGATGATGAGCACATTTTTTTGTAGGGTGCCTCCTATTTTCAAAATTGTGAGATTTATGTTTAGTTGGGTTGTTAATTGTGTAGTAAACTATACTTGTGAATGGTAATGCTCAAAAGTGTACATGTGTTCATAAAAGAAGGGATTTGGTGATTAGATTTGGGGATCCCCAATCCAAATTCAAATAAGTTGCCAAGAAATTAGAGGCAAAGTCAT
The DNA here is from genome assembly GCA_023653785.1 of Ophioderma brevispina. NCBI lineage: Eukaryota > Metazoa > Echinodermata > Ophiuroidea > Amphilepidida > Ophiodermatidae > Ophioderma > Ophioderma brevispina. The sequence goes on from JAMKCH010041740.1 coordinate 11,444, forward strand.
CCTGGAGAGCAGGAAAGATTGATTTTACCGAATTCATTTAAATGCATGCTGTTTTGTCACAGGTTTTTTTTTTGCCTAGTTAACAGATTTCACTTAATTGTTAAATATCACTGCTTTGATAGGAACTACACCCTGAAGTACATGCCCACTCCTGTCAATGACGTCTCTAGCGCCCTGAAATCCAACGCAGAGAAAACCCAAGAAGCCTTACAGAAAATTCAGACTCTGTTACAACGCAACCACAGTCCACATAAGTTCTCTGATGATCAAGCCTTCAGGCTGCAGCAGGGATTCTTGTATACCACATCACATCAGGTTTGTGTAAAAAAAAATCGAGTATGAAATGAGCAGTGTGTTGATGTCTGGATGCATGTGCAAAAAATAGTAGAACCCAAATAGTTAGCCCTCCTGTCATTGCAGGTCAATACGTTGATGAATTTCAATGAGACCTAGGTCTGCCCGGACCACCTATCGGATTTTACAGTATCTTTACAAATGTGAAATAAAATAATATGGTGGTAAAAATTATAATAGGACTCTGGAATAGTCTACTCCTAATATAAATAAATCTAAACCAAGTGTCCCTGATGGGAGACGGTGGTCCAGGTCAGGCAACTGAGGTCAAACAGCCAGAGCTAGGCTAGGCTGAGCTAGGGCCATTAAGGGCATGTGCCAAACCAGCCGTGGCCAAAGGCCTCATGATGTTGGCCTCATAACATTGGATGTTGTCCCTGAAATCTTAAATCTTATGTTGCTCTTTTTGTAGTTGGTAGATCAGTTGGTTGTCAAGATTCAAGACACGTCCAAGGATCTGGCAGATTGTGATGAAGACTGTGTACAAACAGACATCAACAGAGCCAAGGATGTCATTACAGATGCAGACAACTCAAAGCAGGTTAGTGATCATTGATCATCAATATGACCATGGTCATTCCAAGATGAAAAAGATGATGGTCTTTCTTGGATGACCTGTGGTTATCTGTAGAGGATCTGTGTTCCACCTTTTAGTGGCTGTCATTCTTAATATCCTGTAATTTCAGGTAAATGACCACACAACAGTTTTTAGAGGTTATTGTTTTAAATCTAGTTCTTATCTGTAATTGGCCCTTTCCTGCTATTGATTTTGTAAAACCAGTGAGAACACCATCGCTAACTCTCAACTGAACCATCTGCCTTGCTTTCTTGATTTAACAATTAATGAAAGCAAGGCATATTGACCCCATCAATGTCAGAACAGGGCCAATTACAGGACAGGGTCTATAAGCTACACCTTTTGGTACAAGGAATTTCCCTGAAGGGTGGAGCCCTGAAAGAAATTTTGAGGGACCTCTAGATGGAGACCCTTGTCAAATCCAGGGTTTAGATTGTATACATGATGTAAGTTAAATTGATATTTTGTTTTTTCTACAGCTGCTTGCCATCCTTTACAAAGTGGCTCTTGACTCTGAGGACTCGGAGATGATCAATAAACTGGAGGAGATCGTGACACACGTGCAAGATGCTGCCTGCAAACGACTTGAGGTCAGTAGAGTCCCTGAAATCTTATGTTAATCTTGATTTGCTGGTAAAGAGGTTGTTCCACC
>JAMKCH010041741.1:0-57615 GCA_023653785.1 Ophioderma brevispina
TGCAGGGGGTACCCCTTCCCGAATTGAGCGTCGAAAAGATCTAAACTCGGATTATCAATTGAAAATGCAAGTTTTTTCTTGCAAATCTTGGATTATTGAATGAAAAATCTTGGATTATCGACCTAAAACCTGGATTTTGGTCAAAAATCCAAGATTCGAATATTTGGACATAGAGTGTTCCATACACGTGACAAAATTACCCTTAATCACATAGCCGATTATTTGTAGAAAACCACTTCGGGCCCTGTTTCAAGATTAATCGTTTTAAAGGCTGACTCAGAGATATTGAAATATAATTATTTTGAGTAGAAATTAAAAATAGTCATCTAGAACTAAAGATAGTCACCTATAGTGTTCAATTCCAAAGTTAGAGATGAATCGGATTTTCCGTTTTCATGCAGTAAACATTTATGCACAGTATAACAGTGCCATAGGATACCGTGTATAACAAAAATTGCGGATCCAGAATTGTATAACAAAGTTGTGATTTTCTATATGAAGGACTTCGATTTGAGCTTAGTTATTTCACACAATGATTAGTATATGGACAAGCATTATGTACATGCAAAAAACGTGATTTGTTTGAAAATTGAGTGCGCCCTCATCGGGAAATCTGAGTCAGCCTTTAATATTAAAAGCGAAACCTAATAGGAGTTATTCTTCTGAAGTTATTAAATCGTTTAAGCCAATTTAAGAAGAAATGTCAAAGAATTTTCGTATGAGATTTATGAAGTTCAATCCGGGTCCCTTTTATAACTAGGTTCTATTCTATTAATTTTACTTACAATTTAAATTCCTCTTAAGAAGTGTTAGAGACTTAAGAAGAATGATTCTTCTTAAATTCACCTAAGATTAATCTTAACTTTTGTGAAACAGGGCCCAAGACTGCTCAAGACTGGTGCCGATTGGCCTTTATTTTTTTTAAAATCATGAGCAGTTTTTCTTTTTTCCTGTGTACAGGCATGAAAAAGTGGGTTTTGAAAAAAAAAGCTTGAAAGGCGCTTATAGATGGTAAATTATGGGGCAGAAGAACGCTTTCATCAATGCCAGATTCGATTATCAAAATAAACAAGATGCGTCACATACTTAATTAGCATGAAAATGACTTTAAAAATGTATATTTTTGTTAAAAATTTATACAGGGAGTTGTGAAGAATTAAATTTTGTGATATAGTTTGGCCTATAACAAAAAATATACACTAAAAATGTATAACTTTTCACAGACATTGTGCAAGCATGTAGGCTTTCCATAGACAGAGTGAGAAGTGGCTGTTACCAGCCTGCATTTTACACAAAGGAGGACGGTCCAATTTAGGTATATAACGTTTTCATCTTGATAGAAGGGCCTTTACCCAAAACCCCATCTGTAAAGTTTTGCGCCGATATTTCAATCCATTTTTATGTGAGAGCTAAAAACATGATTTTATAAGCCCCATTGAGTACTGTGTAAAATTAATATTGGTCAACCAAAATGGGGCATATTTTTGCTCCTAACATCCAAACCAAACATCATTTAGCCGTAAGATTCACAGGGTAAATGAAAAAAATAGTAGCTTTCTTCTGATACCAAAATTTTGACCACTTGCGGTAAAATCTGGGGTCCCTGGGGATGAGGCTATTTGCGATCGGGCCATGGACCTTTAAGTGGCAGCACAATATCACATGAGAAACCGATGCCTACACTGACGATCATTGAACTGCATGCACATACATGTAAAATACAGTACATATGATGATCCAAAAGCATGCAATTTTTATAAATAATTAGCTTTTGTTTTCATTTTTTAATACTCTGTAGGCCTATGTATATTAATTGCACTGTAATCCTGCCTGTAACATGTATATAGATAGGCCTACATTTATTAAGCATGGTGTTGCATATCCAACACATCTGAAGTTGAAGGGTCCAACATTAAAGGCCGACTCAGAGATTTCCTGAGGAGGGTGCCCTCAATTTCCAAAAAAAATCGTGTTTTTTGCATGTACATAATGCTTGTCCATATACTAATCACTGTGTGAAATTGCTAAGCTTAAATCGAATTCCTTCATATAGAAAATCACAACTTTGGGCAAGACTTCCATATGTACCCCCTCTCATATATTTACATGCAACATAAAATGTTATTATTTTAGCTGTTTATTCCGTTTTTGATCAAACAAGGCCAAAATTAAAATAAATTTTGTATCATGTAAATATATACGAGGGGGTACATATGGAAGTCTTTCCCAACTTTGTTATAAAATTCCGGATCCGGAATTTGTGTTATACACAGTATCCTATGGGACGTAATACTACACATAAATGTTTACTGCATCAAAACGAAAAATCCGATTCATCTCAAATTTCGGAATTGTGCATTTTAGGTTACTATCTTTAGTTCCAGTTGACTATTTTTCATTATTACACAAAAAAATAATATTTCGAAATCTCTGAGTCAGACTTTAACTTGAGGCATTAGCTATGGAATAAATCCAGAAAAGCTAGCTCCCTTTGTTTTATTTTCATACTGTACAGAGTGGTCCAAAAAAGTTTACACTTTTTTGTCTGGAAATTTCTCAAAAGTGGATAGACATATCAAAATAGTTGGAGGGTATTTATTAACTACAATATCTTGTTGTATTGGCACTTGGTGAAAACAGCATTGGAAACAAAGCTGAAATGACAAAATGGCTGCCATCTGGTGAAAAAAGGTCAAAAACCACTTTGCACACACACAAGTCTATGGCACTGGTGGTCGCGAATTACGGTATATCCAAGATCGATGCACACATTGAACAATGCACCCTGTCATGGGACTTGGTATTAATAATTAACCCACTAGGTAAGAATTAATTGCACTTCAAATGATTTCAAGTCGCGGTTAAAATTTTTAAATGAACGGCTGCAATATTTCTACTTTATGATCTTGTCCCAACCATGCAAGCCACTGGAAATGGTCAAGCAGGTATTGATCAGTCATTGACAAGAAAACCTGAAGTCTCTTTCAATATAAAATTCTCCAATTGACAACCCAACTTAAAGGTGCGGGGGTATTCGTGATTCCAGCACCTTCAGGTTTTATTCATGGTGTGCTGATATCCTTGAGAAAAAGTTATTCTCAAAATTTGAGTTGATCTGATCTTGCGGTTTTGTGTTATGACATTCTTTGTTCCCACGGTACCATAGCCACTGTGCTGTCGTTTCTGTCCGTTTACGGACAGAAAATACAAAAAATCGCGAAATTTATTACAAATACGACAAATTTTGCACAGATATTTGGTTACACGTGAGTACTAGGCTAACGGCTCAGATAGATGATTAAAATCGCAACTTTTTTCAGGTAATTCGGGGGAGAGGTTGTGTGATCACGAAAATGCCTTTCAAATTATGAGTAAAGGACATTTCAAGTTCAGTTTTACGGTTTTGAGGTGATTCTCTCAGTCAAGTTCAAACGGTTAGATACTCACACAAAACTGGAAGTGTGCTCAGTAGTTTGTTGAGTGGCAACAGTTCACGCAATGTTTTTGATTACTGTTAACCATAATGGTTGCCCCATAGACTTACGTGTGTGCAAGTGGTTTTTGACCATTTTTTTGCTACCGGCCATTTTGTTATTGAGCTTTGTTTTCAATGCCACTTTCACCAGGTTCTAACAAGATCTTGTAGTTAATAAATATCTTAAAAATGGTGGTATGTCCACCCACTTACGAGAAATTTGCAGACATAATAGTTGTAAACTTTTTTTTATTTAAAGGTGGGTGACCAGATGACAACTCATATCCCAGCTTCAACTTCATCAAAATTGAGATTTGTTATCAGAAATGCTCACATTTTTTCATTCGGCAAATATTTGCTTGTACTCCCGACTGACCCTAGAAGAAACCTGCGTTTAAAAAAAAATCTCAAAAGTAAAAAAAACAAAAAATATTTCATTTTTTAACACAAAAATTGAAAACATCAAAACAAGAAAACAGTTAACAACTACAACAATTAAATAGAAGATCTTGCTCTGTTTTGCTCTAAAAACAGCTTCTTAAGCGTTTGGGTCGGTGTTCCATTAGGTGACACCGTCTATCTGACACCCTTATGAATTGGGAAACCTTAAAGGTGATCCACATTGCTCGGCCGGCATATATACCAATGGAAAGCTTATAACTTCAGGATGCCAAAAATATCTTTTCCAAAAAAAATAATCGTATAATATAGCCGCTATAAGCCAAAAACTAACCCTATATTTCGTTGCAATTTTACGCCCAAAAAATATGCTTAAGCTTTCCTTCTCTGACCTTGGCAAATTTGTGTGACGTAGGCGATTGCACAAGTCTTGTTGTGCAATGCATCTTCCAATGTAAAGGAACCCCAAATCGCTCCTCTTCTCCTGTTTTGAATTTCGCCAATGTAGCGATAAATGTTGGTTGACTAGGTTCCTTGAACTCTGTAGATTGGTAATTATAATTCCCGGCTTCATGTGCAAGAAATGTGAAACAAATCGCTTGAATTCTCATCGCTTACGATGAATCGTGAGTAGCGATCAAGCTCAGAGGCCGCTGTACGTGTTTACACGAGTGTGAGATTTTTTGAACGACCACCGTCTGATAGCTGCCCTTTGAGGTTAGTGAGGGAGACCTGCCCCTGGTTAGCGACCCGACTATAGAAACCACTGCTCTCAAAATTGCGAAGGAGTCTATTTCTATATCTGAAGGTCATTTAATTGTTTCTTTTATGAAAATGATCTACGTACTATATTAATTTGGGAGTTTTAGTGTGGGTGGTGTAATGCGATGCAATTTCAGAACAAAAGTAATGTCTTTTCAAATGTTTTTAAATGGCCTTAAAAAGCATTTCTTTGATTTTATTCTCTGCCAAGACTGGCTGGGAAATGGGAGTTTGGTTAAAACGTTGCAGGGATAGATAAACGGTGAGTAACGAATAGGAGAGTTATAAGTAAGAAAATGATCAGGCCACATAGAGTTAAACTACGGTGAGCAAGAGGTATATGACAGGGTGAAAGGCAAAAATTGGAAGGGATATTATTTAAGACGAAAATTTAAACATCTTTATTTGAAATGACAGGAAGGTGTAACCTACATTATATTCAAGCTTATAACTTGTGGTGTGGTAATTCCAATTTTTAAAGGGAAAGGGGATGCAATGAGTTGTGGTGCATATAGGGGTGTGAAGTTGTTAGAGCATGCAATGAAGATTGTGGAGAGGGTTCTGGAGAATAGGATTCAGAAGATAGTGGAAGTGGATGAGATGCAATTTGGGTTTATGCCAGGGAAGGGAACGATAGATGCAGTGTTATTTTAAGGAGTGTGGTTTGCATAGAGTCAATACGAGCTAAAGGGAAAAGAGAAGAAAAGAAGCTGTATATGTGTTTTGTAGACTTGGAGAAGGCTTTTGATAGGGTACCTAGGAGAGTGATGGAGTGGGCGATGAGGAAGAGATAGATACCAGAAGTAGTGGTTAGAGCAGTGATGAGTTTGTATGAAGGAGCCAAAACGAAAGTTAGAGTGGGGTCTGATTTGTCCGAGGAGTTTGAGGTGAAGGTGGGGTGTGCATCAAGGTTCTGTACTATCGCCATTGATTTTTGCAATTGTGATTGTCACAGAGTGCAAAAGAAGGTTTGCTGAGTGAGATGTTGTATGCAGATGATTTGGTTTTAATGAGTGAGACATTGGAGGGACTGAGGGAGAAGTTTTGGAAATGGAAGGAAAGGCTTTGGGAGTAAGGGTCTGAAGGTAAAACCTTATTTGGAAAGACAAAAGTGTGAGTTGGAGTGGGGCGGAGGAGGGATGGTGGTAGTGAGTAAGGGAGACCCCATGTGGGGTATGTGGGAAGAGAGTAAAAGCAAATTCAGTGTGGTGTGAGAATGTGGGAATGGGATCCATGGGCGATGCCACAAAGATGAAAAGATTGACCCCAGTTTGGCAAGGAGCTTTTTGTGTTGTAGGAAATGTGAGAGGGAGCTGGAGGGATGGTGTGGAAAGGAGGGAAAAGTTGTGTGATGCGTGGAGTCAGTGAAGGAGTTCACATACCTAGAGGATAAGTTAGTGGGGGTAAGGGGGGGTGGTGGATGGGTTGTGGATGGGAGGTGGCTGTGACAGGGAGAGTGAGGGTAATTGTGGGTGAATTTTTAGGGGAATTTGGGAGTTGTTGCTGTGAGAAGATTTCCTTTGAGATGAAAGGAATGTGTTTAATGATCTGCTTGAGATCAGTGATGCCTGTATGGGAGTGATACGTGGTTGTCTGAGCGAAAATGATATGGGGATTTTGAGAGGACAGAGAGGAGCATATGAGAGCGATGGTGTGGTGTGAAAGTTGAGGCCAGGAGTGAGGACTGGGATCTATGCAGATGTTGGGTTTTGCGAAAGGCGGTGGACCGGGTTTGGCCGAAGGCGAATTTTGTACGTTAAGAGTATGGGCATGGGTGGTTGAGGAAGGATATGATCTGATGTGTTAGAAAGTGGTTTTTGAGTTCGAGGTGAGCGGTTTGAGGAGGATGGGACTCCAAGAAGACATTGAAGAAACAAGTGGAGGGATGAGATTAGGAGGTTTGGGTTGGGGATTGAATCGGGTGGAAATGGAAGGAAGGAGTAGGGCGGTTGTGCAAATGTGAGGTGAATCCGCCCACCCCCTTGACGGGATAAAACCGGATTTAAAACTGTGGTTTAGTAGTAGTAACTTGGGGATTCCTTACTAAAAAAACAATGTTTTGCTTTGCGCCCCATTGACGTTTTTTCTATTTTTCCTTTTCTTTATTTGAAATGACAGAGTTTTATTTATTACGTACATCAATTTAAGCTTGTAACTTAGGATGCAGTTTTTTTAAACACATTTTAGAACCCAATTTGGCGTCCTTTTCTCTTTTCTCTTTCTTTATTTTGAAATGCCAGAACGTTTTACATACATTAACGCTGGTAACTTAGGATGCAGTGTTTACGATATTTTGCACCCAATGGGACCCTTTTCTATTTTCTTTATTTGAAGAAACTGACAGGAGAGTTCTTTCTACAGTACATCAAATTAAGCCTTTGTAACTTAGGGATGCAGTTTTTTTACAACAATTTTGCCCCATTGGGGGGCGCCTTTTCCATTTTCTTTATATGAAATGACAGGAGAGTTATACGTCCATCAATTTAAGCTGGTAACTTAGGGATGCATTGTTTACATATTTTGCGCCAACTTGGCGCCTATTTTTTCTTTTATTTTGAAATGACAGGAGAGTTTTACTACATCAAATTAAAGCTCGTAAACTTAGGGATGCAGTGTTTAACCCATTTTGCGCCCAATTGGGCGATTTTCTATTTTCTTTATTTGAAATGACAGGAGAGTTTTACGTACATCAATTAACGCGCGTACTAGGGAATGCATTTTTTAACAAATTTTGCACCCAATTATGCGCCTTTTCTCATTTTCTTCTTATATTTGAAATACAGGAAGGTGTAACCTATGTTAAATTAAAAGCTTACAACTAGGTGAAGTCCAGGTCACATACCAAGGTCAAAGGTCATGAAAATCACTTGTATACAAGGTATTGGTTCTAATGCAATCTTTACGCATTTCAACATCTACTTAATCAGTTATATTTCTTTTTTATACATGTTTCGGTAATTACAGTGGGCAACTTCAAACTTTGAAAACTCCTCCTCTTAAATGGCTTTTTTAATGTGTTCTTATTCTTGTAAAAATTAATGCCTGGCGACCCGGACCACAAACAGTTTTTTAAAATACTCTGTTCTACACATACAGTGAAGAACCTTACAAATGCCAGTATTTTGAAAAGAGATTTATAATTACTGCTGGTAACAGAAAGTACATGAATTGTCACCTACAGTGGAAACCTTCCAAATATCATCCTGGAACAGAGATTATTACTCTGCCGGTCAGAAGAAACAACTCGAATGGCACCGAGTTGAATAACCTCATAAATGTCAGTAGTGTAAAGATATTTCTCTTCATGCCATGACAAGAAATACCCCATAAATATGGGCACACAGGTGAAAAACCTCAGAAATGTCAGTACTGTTCAAAGGCGATTATTACTGCGGGTTACAACAAGAAACCACATGAATGAGACAGGTGAAAAACGCTCACAAGTCAGTACTGTGTAAAAGAGCTTATTACTCTGCTACTGCTTATCGCAAGAAAAACTGAACTGACACCTACAGGTGAAAACCCTCACAAATGTCAGTATTAGTGAAAAGAGAGATTATTACTATGGTGAGAAGAAAAACATGAAGTGACACAATACACATTAATACATTTATTGTACCCCGTGAATAGAGAAATTATCGGTACTTATATCAAAACATCAAACGACACATATGGGTGAAAACCTACAAAATACCAATATTGTGATAAGAGATTTAATTAGTATAAGTCCAACAAAAAACTGAATGACCATACCCGGTTGAAACCTCAAATGTCAACACTGTTATAAGAAATTTATTTGCTGGTCCCAGAAACTACATAATGACAAACACACATGTGTGAAAAACATTACAAATATAGTAATGTGTAAAGAGATTTATTACCACAGTTGCAAGAAAACCACATGATACTACTGGTGCAAAACCTCATTAATTCCCAACAATGAAAAAGATATTCATTAAACTTCTGCCTAGAAAACAAACAAACAAACAATACAAAAACATAAAATGATACATTACAGGAAAAAAACTCACAAATATCAGCAGGTTGAAAAGAGACTAGTGCTAATCACAATAAAATGCATCATATTGTCGGCAAATGTGGCAATGATGCAGCCATGGCAGTGGAAATGTACACTGTTAAAAATGGATCTTATGGTCCCATTGTTGTAAAGCAAAATGATGGGCAATTCCCCAAATTAAAGGGAATTTTGTATATTCTGTAGATTGGGCATTTCCCATTAATCTACAAAAATGTAGACTACTTTGTAGTCCTTAAATTGATTGATCAAATACATTTAGTCTTGACTAATATGGAATTTCGGAATCCTTTTTCCTTCAGGCTTTCCTTTTTAGAGTTATAAAAGTAAATTACGAAAATCGGAATATTATATCATTAGTATAACAATTCAATGATCTTCAAAATTATATTTAACTTGGGATTGGGATGTGGACTGTAAAAAACATTTTTTTAAAAATTTTGCAGTGATGTCTCTCAAAATGTAATTGCGGGCTAGACTTGTATAGTGTCTGAATTTCTTGGTGGCAAAATACAGTCCAAAGCCACTTTTTATAGGTCTGTTTAATTTGGGCCACTTTCAGAAACGGTCCTAAAATATGAATAAACTTGAATAAAGTACATGAAGATATATCAGTTGAAATTAGAATGTTCAAATTTTGTTTAGAGTTATTTTGTTTAATTAAATGAGTTGCTAATTAGTGTGAAGTGCACAGTGGTTGATGATCAGGAGGCAGGAGCAGCAAATCGGCCAAAATTGACCTCAAGAGTCACGTAAGTAGTCATTCATTTTTAGGTCGTCCAATAGGACGACCTAAAATATGGCAGCATGATTTGTGTGTGTCAAACTTTTGGTATACACTTTTGGTTAAAATGTTGTCTAGCTTTTTAGTACAGTGATGGATCAGTTCATATTTATAGGTTGGTTTATTATAGGTTGGTTTATTATAGGTTGGTTTATTATAGGTTGGTTTATTATAGGTTGGTTTATTATAGGTTGGTTTATTATAGGTTGGTTTATTCACAATATACAAAATTGTGGCCAACAGGCCCCAAATAGCAGTGTATGTACAATATATTAAACATACAAAATCATGACCATATATAAATAAAGGAACTCCAGATAAATCGTACACAAGCAGGGAACCTGGACAGACAAGACAGAGAAAAGTGATTACTAACAGGGGAGTCAGACACGATATGCCGATGTGGCATTGGGGATTTCCCATACGGTCATTTAGGGAATTCTTACGTGTTTAAGGACATCGCGGATCCGGATAAGGAATATGACGCCCTCTTATTTCATGAGAACGGATGAATGGAAACGTTTTGCATAATTAAAGCGACATGCTCCAAAGTTTACCTTTTGCCAGTTTTCAAACAATTCCACCTTACATAAATTCCCCAAAAGTAGGTTTTATGTAAATTATTAATACGGCTTCAATGGGGACAATTAACATTTCCATATTGAAGCCTTCTGTCCACCCAAGAACCACAAAGCCGCTTTGCAAGGATGTCCGCTATTTGATTAGCAACATATTGTGAGTGCGTTTCTGGTTTTGGGGTGGAAAGACCTCATTTTTGCATTTTTGTTTTCTGGGGGGCCGGAACACTAAATGGAATTGCCAAAAACAACAACGAACTTTTTAATACAAACCATACCATATAACTATATGGTTAAGGCAGGCTAATCTACAGGGTCTTCTGTTCAGTGGCATTGGATTGAGTACATGTTAACAACAGCTGACCATGCACTGCCTGGGTGTCATAATCATACTAAAATACAGGGGATGTATTTTGGATTTGCTCCTACAAGGTGAATGAAAGCTACGAATGCGTCATGGGAATTGTAATTAGCTCATAGTGTATTAACTTGCTCATGATATTAAATAGGTGATCATGGGCCTTGTGTTGTATTCCAGAGTCGCTTGTGTGAAGCGATTTATTAATCCAAATCTTAGCAGCATAAGCTATAGGATTTGAGTATTGTATAAAGGGCTGCCTCATGTAGCCTTGTGTTTTGTAGCGTATGAAGGACAAAAGGTCTATTATAGGCGCACTTACAAGCTCACGACAAAGGGCAGCTATGCAACATCTCCTGTTTATTCAATAAGTAATCAATGGTCATTTAAATGGAGGCAGGCTCTCTAAGCTTGCTTTTTCCAGAGAGATTGCCTGAAGTTTCTAAGACTTTTCTCATTTTTTCGTGATACAAGTGTAGTTATTTTGGGGGATAAAAAATACCTGCGTACATGACAAATAGCGGTCAAACACCAACTCAAATTGATGGTGAATGAAATATAACCATTATGATTATAGAGGGCCTCCTCTCTCCGTTTTATCCGGCGAATTGTCCTTTCTACGGTAGGTTCAGCCCACGTGACATTGCAAAATCACCTTTAAAACATTCCATACAATAACATGATTAAAAAAAAAAAAAAAAAAACTTTTGGAAAAAAATTATTGACTTAACTCCATCGGGGTTAGTGGATTAACCCCGCTGCAAATAGTGTAATTTCAAATAATGGTCATTTAGATTTAAATATTTGTGCCCAGGCGTAGCCTTAAGTCAATTCTTAAGTCTGTATGTGACCGTTCGATATATATAAGAGCACCCTCCTACGGTTAAGTCTTTGAATAAGACTAGCACTCGGGTTACGCCGGAAGTTCTGTTGCTGTTAGGTTGGCATGTCCTACCCCCCTGATTACTAAGACTCTGCTGAACATACGCCCAAAATCTAACCAAATGCCTTTGACTTCCAGAGAGAGGCAGACAAAGAAGACAGAATATACGAATGGTTAGTGCAAAGGTGTCCAACCTGCGGCCCGCGGGCCATTTGCGGCCCGCTAAGAGCTCTCATGCGGCCTGAGAGGGACTTCCCAGAAAAATTAAAATGCATAAATATCTTAAATAATAGATTAAAAAAGATGTCATTTGAATTCAATTTCCTCAATCTGAAACGAACTTTTTAAGCATTGTTGGAAAATTAGTCCAATCTAAAACCAAAATTTTCTAAAAATTGTGGGAAAATTAGTCCAAATTCCTCAAAATGAAGCCAAAAATTTTTCAACATTTGCTAAAAAGGTCAACAAAAATGGAAATTTTTTGTTAAATTTGACCCAAAATCTGCATATCTCTGGTATTGCTATGGGTCCCTTTGGCAAATATTGGTATAGATATGGGTCCTACTTCCAGACTTTTGTAGGCACGTCATAAACCAAACTTGAGAGCAGAAGTACTTGTTTGGGGCCCGCAGTAGTTGTGGATTCAACCAATGCGGCCCTTGCATCAAAAAGGTTGGACACCCTTGGGTTAGTGTCTCCATTGTCTCCATGTACATTTGTTTCAGTGACACAAAAAGCATTTCAACCTAAAAAAAATTATGTGATCCCCCTGGCAAGGTAGAACATGACCTCAGGTGGCCTTTGACCTTGGTCTATGACCTTTGACATCGTCCATATGAAGGAACCCCTATTGCACCTTAACCCCAAGTCCGGTTTCAATCAGACTGCAACTTTTAAAAGGAGATATGAAACCTAACCAAAACATAACCAAACTGAAACATCCGGACATGCACACTATCACAAAATCCCCCTTCTGCTTTTCAAGCTGGGGGATAATGAAACATAGCTGCCCTAAATCACAATATGATGCATGGTCATAAGCTAACCTCACATAGAATCCTATTCATCAGTACTCCCAGATTGATTTGTACGTAACTTTTTACTTTCAGATATGGAACAGAAGAAACCATGGAAAGTAATAATGCCACTGATGTGCAAATACTGCAGACGACAATTTGACAATGTACCACGATACCTACTCCATATTCACAACCATGAGAGGAGAATCAAACCCCACTGGTATAATACTGAGAATGGATCTAAATTGGTAAATTCAACCAAAATTATATGTACTTACAGTAGTACTGCTGGTCAAAAGAAAACTACATGAAATGCAAAACCACAGGCAAAAAACCTCACAAACGTCAGCACTTTGAAAAGAGATTTATTATGTTTCCTCACAGAAGCACATGATGACACTACAGGTGAAAAACCTCCAAATGTCAGTATTGTGAAAAGAGATTATTACTGCTGGTACAAGAAAATACATGAATGATACATATGTGAAAAACCTTACAAATTCACACTGTGAAAAAGATTTTTCTCTCTCCTGGTGGAGAAGAAAAAACATAAAAGTACTAAGGTGAAAAACCTCACAAATGTCAGTATTGTGAAAAAAATTTGTTGTAGGCCTTTTGACCAGAAACACATGAAATGAAGAACATAGAGGTGAAGAACCTCACAAATGTCATACTGCAAAAGGATTACTACTGCTAATTCGAAGAAACAACATGAAATAGACAATCATGTGAAAAACGCACAAATGTCAATATTTGAAAAGAAATTTCTATGCTATTGACAAAATGCCATGAAATGAGACACACACAGGTGAACAGCCCTACAAATGTCAGCACTGTGAAAAGAGATTTATTAAGCTTGTGAGAAGAAAAGCCCTGAAAGGACCATCACATGCATGTGAAACCTCACAAATTTCCGCAATGTGAAAAGAATTTATTACTGCCGGTCACAAGAATCACAATGAAAAGACACATATAGCTTAGTCCCTAGGCACAAAAATAGTCAGTAATGTGCACTTTTGCCTAAATCATGAAACTTGGTATTCTTATACATATTAAAAAATCACCAAAAATTTTATGATAAAGTGATGAAAAACACTAATTTTCAAGACAATCCCACATTAGTAATGCTTGTTTATGACGTCTCGTGGACGCCTAGGTCAGAAATAACCTTTCAAACACAAATAATGAGCCTTTGCAACAAGTTATCTGAATTTTTATATAATTAATCTAACAGTTTTATATGATCTTTGCTTTGGTTTAGTTCAAGAATGGTATGTCCAAACCCACATTACATAAATCAAATTACACAATTGCACACATTTAGTTAATACGTATTGTTCTCAAGAATGTCCATGTCCACAGACGCATTGCAATCAACGATGATATGTCCCTCACACAGAAGACTTCAAAATGACGCATGCAAGGTCCACGCTTATAAATCCTCAGGTATATTTCCATTGGAATCTTCTCATAGTCAGCCTCACATACCCTCACCACGGGAAATGGTGTTCACTTTATAATTGAAGTTGATTCTAGGGTAAGATTTTTTCGCCTAGGGACCCTATTCCGGAGGGCCGACATGGAAAAAAAGGGCCCAAAGTGTCCCATCTCCGGGGGGTGTTCCCAATTTTGGGGGGCATAATAATTCATAATAAGTTATTATGGCCTATTCTCCTAATTTTGGTGTCCATTTATAGGTTTTCGGAGATGAGAAATTGATTGGAACAACTATTTGAACTCCAAATGCTGCCTTTTTCCAAAAACTTCAAAATGGCGCCCAAAATGTCCCTTTTCATTTCATATAAAATTCATATGTGATCACTTTCCCCATCGATTTGATTAATCCGGTTTCGATTTGCTTTTTGGATGGAACAAAAGCAATACCTTAATAGCCCCTTTCAATATCAAAAATGGCTGCTAGCCTGCAAAATCAAAATGGCGTCCAAATGGCACCAAAAATGGACCATGATTGAGAAGGTCCCTTTGCAACCACAAACAGTCCTCATATACAGACATGATTCCTGGTTTCCTAGTCCTGTTTTCCAGAAGCAAGGAGTACCATTGGACACATTGTTGAAAATATTAAACTCGTTGTTTATGTTATTGGGGCTGTAGGCCATTTTAAACTATCAACATGGACGCCAAGCTTTGTAATTTTTTATCACATATTCCCGTGTCTCTGTCCTTTTGCAGGTCTGATTCTGTTCTTTTCTATGTTTTTAGGATCAAGGAATTTTATTAGAAATAAAAACTTGTGATTATATTGGATCATTTGGTTTTTGTATTTGGTTCGTGGTGCCATTTTGAAGTTCAAAATGGCTGCCAAGCTGTCACATTTTGCCCCATATAACCTTCTCTGGGGCTTGTAGAGGCACAATTCCAGGGCCTATGCCCATATTTTCAGGGTCCCATGAATCCAATAAGAATATTTATAGCAATATTGGATCATATTCATCGTTTGGCTGCCATCTTGAATTCAAAATGGTTCCACCAAATTATGTCATATTTAACCCATATCATGTCTCTGGAGAAAACCAGATTGTGATGTCTATCCTTAAGTTTTGGGTCAATTAATACAATTAAAACTGATGGTATTATTGGCTTATTAATTGGTTGACTTTCAAAATGCTGCAGCAAAAGGGGTTTTGCCAAGTCATAGCTCTGTAAACACATTGCAGTGGGGACTGATAAAGAAAATGTCTTTCAACTTACAAGACATTGGGAAGACAGAATTTTCCCATTGCTAGCAAATGTGGTTCAATATTTTCTTTTTTTTTTCTTTTTTTTTTAATTTATTTAGGACTCCCTAGGTTAAATGGTCCCCCCTGTGAAAACAACTTTGTCGTTGGAATGTTTAACCAAAACTTCCTCGGGCCATTGATGGGGTGCATCAACTCAACCACATATCGGGGTGGAAAATGAAATCGTTTGTACCGATTTAAAATGGCGTTCCAAAGGTCAATTTTTATGATGCGCAACCAAATGCCTCTTTTTATTTATTAAGTTTTAGAAAAAAATTGTGTTGCGGAGCTGTATCATAATGTCATAATTATTCCACTTAACACTAATTTTACCTTACCACTTATTACGGCATCGAGAGCAATGGTCCAGCAAAAAAAAGCGGCATGACTCATTATCATAAACCATTGAAATGTATTCAGCCCCGCCAAGGCCAATTTTTGTGTCCCTGGCAAGACCCTTATCTCGCTATCTCACTTTACAGGTTTTAAATGGGGAGCTGTTAGCATGTGTTGTGTCCTTTGTCCAAGAACACTTTAATCTCGCTTGTCTCACTTCACCCAGTTGTAAATGGGGAGCTGTCAGGGATATCCATACTTCTGCGCCGTTTATAATTGACTGCCAAATTTTTCAATATGTGAATGTGATATATCCTAGTGACAGCGAGTAAATGTAAAGCGCTTTTGAGACGTTGTGTACAGCGATATAGAAATACTTGCATTTTTCAATTCATTAAGGTTCAAGGTGAATGAAAAAAATATCTATTAATGTAATTAAGTAAATTGATGTTTCAAATTTACGTAGTAGTACTGTACAAATAAACTGGTCATTACGTTAGGCATGCTTTTACTCTCCTTCAGTCAGTCGATGGGACATTTCCTTCTATGCTGTTTTTTTTGTAGTCCCCATCTGGGGCCAAGGGAAAACCAGTGTAAATCATATAATTATTACGATCACATAACAGTCTGTTCCCCCCACGCACATAAAGGCGCATTTTACTGAAAACTAGTAAAATGTCACTTCCATTCAACTACAAAACCCCAATATCAGTGACTAGGGATTCACATAGACCTTCACAAACAATGGCCGTTAAAGATATCCAATCACCGCCCTTCATGCGTTGTAGAAAAACACTTCAATTCCCCTTGCATCTGGGAGTGCAGGATCATTGTTATAATTGTCCGCGCAGCTGAAGAATTTCAGCTGTTACGCTCTCTCTCCATTTAGACTGAGTACTTTCCAGGACAAATACTTAACCTCATTCATCATTACGATAATAAATATGATCTTCTATTGTGCGTGTTCAATTAACTTTGGGGCCATGTTTTTCATCATTTATTTCGAAAAGGAAGCAAACATAAACAAGACACCATACGAGAATGTTGCTGCAAGCTTTGACCTAACAACTTTGTGCAGAACAACATCCGTAAACTTATTGCTTAACTTCTTTCTATTCAATTTACCGCGTTTTTTTCAAAGAAATTTAAGTGTCACGACCTATATTATAATGTACCCTGGTTAGTTATTGAGAGAGGATGGGTTTTGTCACTCAAACCCAAATCGTGGAGGTGGTAACACCCGGCTATAAAAATGGCCCTACATACCCAGCCCATTGTAATATCTTTAGCTCATGGTTGCTGAAGTCTAATAACATCCATTGTCTCTGATATTGGAAAACAGAAATTGAGGTGACGATTTTATTATATTTTTTAAGAAAATGTGCCAGTTTTATTGCGGGAACAGACAGTTATGTTATCTTAATAATTTATATGAAGGACAATTGGTTTTCCCTTAGCCCCCAGATGGGGACTACAGAATGTGTTATACAGTTGGGTTATTTGGTCCACACGTCCCATGGTCTATTCCTGTGTTAGTGGTAATGAAAATGATGTTTTCCATAAAACGCAAACAAAAAACTGTAATTTGTTTAACACTTAAGTGTATAATGGGGGTCATGTGGACCCAACATTTTAATTTTTTCGCTACGCAATGTTTTAAGCGCTAAATTATGTTGCCCATAATTTTATGCAATTGCTAAAATACCAGTTGCACAGATTTGAGTAAAAAATATCAAATCGTCCATTGCCGTTTTATGCTAAAGATCATAACTAAAGCATTTTGGTGGCGCTATTAACTTTTTGCCCCCTTAATCGTATTTAGTAAATTTTTTAAAAATTGTATTTCAGCATGTATTTTATGTTCCCTATATAGCCAAATTTTTTAATAAGTCCTTTGTTTTCAGAGTGGTGTCTACTGACGCCCCCCTCCCCCCCACACAATCACACAAACGTGATTGCATAAGACAGAAACAGAAGCCAACGTGATATATTTCCCGCTGGCTTCTGTTTCGGTATGGCGTGCGGCGTTGTAAATAATACCACAGGGAATAAACAACATGGTAGCTTCCATGACGTTGTACAGTCGGGACATTTTGTCAAATAATCTTGGCTTTTTTTTCCCAAGAATACTCCAATGAACATATAAAACCATTGTACTTCTTATTTAGGCTATTTCATTATATTGTGCCGATAGATTTATGCCACAAATTCCCTTTAAAACTTGAGGATAGACATCAGAGACCGTGAATATGTTAAATAGACGTAATTTGGTGACTCATTGTTTTGAATTCAAGATGGCATGCCAAACCTATGACACAAGCTAACGGATCTCATATTGCTATAAATATTCTTAGATTCCCTTTACCCTGAAATATGGACATAGGCACTGGAAATGTGCCTCTACAAGCCAGAAAAGAGTTATATGGGCAAATGTGACAGCTTGGCAGCCAGTTTGAACTTCAAATGGCCGCCCCCCCCCAACAGCCAAATTACGGAATCCAACTGATCCAATATTGTCAACAAAGTTTGTAATGTATTCCCCTTGATCTTGAAAACAGAGAAAAACATGGTCTAATATTTTGGTTTGTCCATTTTGTACGCCATTTTGATTGTTCTTGCACCTGGCAGCCTTTTTGATATTGAAAAGGGCTAAGGATTGATTTTTTCACACTCCCCAACATGCAAATAGAAACTGCTGAGTAATCAAATAGATTGGGAAAAGTGATCACTATGAATTTATATTGAAAAGGGACATTTTGGGCCCCATTTTGAATGTTTGGCACAATGCAGCCATTTTGGATTTTCAAGTTGTTCCAATCAATTCTCATCCCCGAAAACCTATATTACGACACCAAAATTAGAGAATTAGGCCATGATAACTTTATTATACTTATTGACCCCCAAATGGGAGCACCCCCTGGAATGGGCACTTTTTTTTCCCAATTAACGGCACCGGAATCGTGTCCCCTCGAAATGTTACAACTAGAATCACTTCAAAACATCAAGTGAACACCATTTCCTAGCTGGTGAGGGTTTGCGAGGCTGACTATCAGTCCTGAAGATAACTTTTGTCCAGCAGTTCAAGACGACAGGTTTTAAATAATTCCCTCGATGACACGAATATCCACAGGTTGTATCAGTACTCCAACATAATCACCACGCATTTCTATCTGTCCACATTGGAATCCTATTTTGTATTCCCAGCATTTCGGCTACAAAGACGACAGTATTAGAATAATAATAGCACATGCTAGTTGAATTGAAAATATAATAAATCCTGGCACAAGTAACAGGTCTGTTCTTCATTGCAGATTTAAAACTAGCTTTAACTTCTTAGTTCTTGCTACTAGTGGATGATGGTGAATCTTCTGGCCAAGTTCTCCTTAATATATACACCAATATTTCATAACTGTATTTCCTAATACCTAAAAATAGGTATTACAACATTATATGCATAAACATAACCTAGCACTGTCTCAAATCAAGATTTCACCAAAATTACCTCATCTGAATTGCATCAATTTCACATTTCTAAACTCCGTGGGGGAATCCCCAGGGTCATTGCAATGTTTTTGATTCTTAAGAGCATAAAGCAAGTTGACTCAGTTACTAAGTGGGAATTCCCCACTTCCATTCTTGTGCAATCTATCTAAACGGGTGCATTTTGCACACAAACAACACTGGGGAAATCACCTACTCTCTTTTATAGTAACAAAAAAAAGACTTCTCCGTGAGCATGAGAAATCTTTTCTCAAATAAAATGAGAAAATAATATTTTTAAAAGTTTAATCAGAAAACGGAGGCTATTATAAACATGATGAAGAGGGTAAAAAACACTGCTCATATTGCATAGTAACAGATAGCAGAAATCCCCAGTCATTAGTGAAAATGCTACCTCTTGAGAGTTGGTGATTAAATTTCAATTTAAGAAGATTGTCCAGGAAGATTTTAAGGGCTCCTTGTCAATATACCTGCCATCTTAGATTTCAAAATGGCTACCACTGATTATCCATATAACCCCACATATGAATGATGAATCTCATGATGAAATGCTAATGAGCCTGATTCGGAAAGATATAAGGAACACATGTATTTGGCACTTGTTAAATGATGTGTTGTGTTGAAGTAATTCAGCACTAAACATTATGATACTTCCACTTATGTGTTTTCATTGAGAGCTAACAAATCTATCAGATTAGAAGATATGAGGCATGTTCTGATATTGGAGTATACTACATGAATAAAAAAAATGTGGAAGGATTGCAGATGACCTTGACAAAATCACTGAATCCTAGATTTGTTGTTTTAATAAAGCAAATCTATATACTTCCAAGTGTTGAAAAAATGAAAGAAATCTACTGAAAAATAAGTCAGATAAGACAAATTTTGTAACCATATCTATTTTTCCTCCATTCCATTTGGGATTTATACAGTTAATCAGTTGATGTCGATTTTGACATTTTGCAGTCAAATTTCAAAGGCAAATGATAGGTTAGATGGGTTAAATGTTTGTGAACGTCACTTACGTCAGAAGCTGTCAGAGAAAGTTTCGATGGTACATGGAGTTGTACAAGCGGCGAGAGGCGATGTACGTAAGGTCGAGGAGGCACCGCCGAATCCTGGCCCTCATGGCCCTCAACTCTCTAGTCTATGCGTCCACACGTAGGGCCTATCGTCGCGATCATAATCACATGGTACTATCAATTTCCGTTTTCTCGCCTGCATGCGCACTGTCGCGGAACGGAGTGTGTTTCTACTGGCGTTTACCGGTAAGTCACGCCGCTATTTTCCTTCCACGAGAAGGACAATTTTGCCGGGTTGATTTACCAGTAAATAGTGAGGGAGGTCAGTTTCTAGTGAGCACATTTAATCCCTTATCCGTCTCTTTTCCAGTAAATGGTCCCAATAGAAACACACCTAATGATATACTGATTGCCTTAAAGTCAAGATCATATTTAATCCTTGCACAATTTTTTTTATTCAAGTACTATAGCATTCTTTATTTGGACTACCAAGAC
The DNA here is from genome assembly GCA_023653785.1 of Ophioderma brevispina. NCBI lineage: Eukaryota > Metazoa > Echinodermata > Ophiuroidea > Amphilepidida > Ophiodermatidae > Ophioderma > Ophioderma brevispina. Next base: position 20,390 of record JAMKCH010041741.1, read on the forward strand.
AGAGATACATTTTTGTTATGATTGTTAAACTTTCTGATGACACAATCTCCTAAGTTTGAGTGTATCTTAGTGCAATATAGTTGCACAATGAACAATTACTGCATTTGGTATCACTGCTTTGTAAGTAGTAATTTGTGATATTAAGGTATTTATGTTAGATTTTGTAATATCCTCATAAACATTTCTGCATTTGCATGAAATCTCTGCCAAGCAATAACACTTTTGATTCAGTATGTAACCTCTTGCTAAAACTTGCTAAAAGAATTAAAGGTGGGTGAAATGATTATGGACCGATTTTTCATAAAAACATCTTATTACAAATTAAATTGGTCCAGACATTTGTTTAAACATAATGCATACTAAACTGGCAAATAGGAGACTGTGTGTTAATTATGTGGTCAACCACATTTGGAGACATTTTTGTTCATAATCAAAAAGAAACATTTCCTGGGCTTTAAATTTCACTGGGGTAATGAGTAAAATATGAAGTTTCTTCTGATACGAAATCTCAATTCTGATGGAGTAAAGTGGGGGGGGGGGATGAGGTTGTCCATCGGGTCACATTTGAACATGCCATGAAAACAGGAATTTGGGTTGTACAAGTCACTGAAAAGATACTGGTATGCATCACATGTTTTGCTATAGCATTTTATATTTTAAATTGTTTCTAACTGAATCATAGAAATCAATAAAAACATCTTATTACAAATTAAATTGGTCCAGACATTTGTTTAAACATAATGCATACTAAACTGGCAAATATGAGACTGTGTTTGAATTATGTGGTCACCACATTGTGGAGACATTTTTGGTTTCATAATCAAAAAGAACCATTTCCTGGCTTTAAATTTCACTGGGAAGGGAGGAAAAATATGAAGTTTCTTCTGATACGAAATCTCAATTCTGATGGATAAAGTGGGGGTGTGGGGGATGATGTTGTCCATCGGGTCACATTTGAACATGCCATGAAACGGAATTTTGGTGGTTGTACAGTCCCTGAAAAGATACTGGTATGCATCACATGCTTTTGCATTAGAATTTTTATTTTAAAATTGTTTCTAACTGAATCTAGAAATCATAAAAACATCTATACAAAATTAAATTGTCCGCGTTTGTTTAAACATAATGGCCCATATTCACAAAGGAACTTAACACTCTTTATCCATTACCAGAGGGTATTTGGAATAAATCCCACAATTCATTGCAATGTACCTCTACTGTACTGTACTAAAATAAACACATGTCATTACTTAGGTGATTCAAAAGTGTTCAAAAAGTTTAAGAACTACCCAACCTTTCCATGACCAACAAAAAACACCCTGTACTTACACCTTGTGGGCTAAAAATGAGTGTAAAAGTCAGAGTTTTTATGTATAAGAATAGGAATTTGTAGGATCCATGACCTTGTTGATGTTAAATTTTGTCCTCAAACTGGTGCATTGTGGGAATTGACTCAATACACCCTCTGGTCCAGACCTAAGTCCATCCTAGAAGGAACCCTTTAATTTTTTTACAGCTTTTGAAAACAGAATATGAAAGAGAACAAAATTAAATAGGTAAGTTCTCAACTCAGCTTTGAGTTCACCTGTAGCTTTCATTCACTTTGTATTTCAGCCAAAAGCCTACACGGTAAGAATTGACTATTTTAGGTCTTCTAGTAGGACTTATTCCGGTACTAAAAGTTAAGCCAGGACTATTCTTTGTGAATACAGCAATTAGTCATTTTGTCCTATACCTTGGCAAAGTAAGTAATCTTAAAAAAAGTTTCAAGCTTTGAATATATCCTACAACCCCTCCCCATACCCCACCAATCAATGTTGGATTATTCTCCAATGAAACCAGGATTTTGCAGTATTCAACATTGACTTAGGGGAAGGGGGGGGGTGAAGTTGATCAATAAAAGCACACACATACATATTCAATATGGCCGACTAATACATTAATATATTGAAAATTTTGTTTAATCACTTAAGCTGCATCATTTTAATGCTTGTATCATCAAAATTAGTAGATATGTTTCGACTATTACTAAAGTAATCTGAAGTGCTGTTGTACGACTAACCCACCCACCCACCCACCCACCAACACCCACTCACCCCCTACATATTTATAGAGGTATGTTCATGTATGTAACATGAGGCAAATGAGATTCTAGGCAGTAAACTTTACTTTACATTTGCTCATCAGGACCACTGGGCTAGAAATAGCTTGTACACAAGACACCTTTGACCTGCATGTGTGACCTTTGACCTCATTTGTTGAAATAGGCTGATTTATCACCACAAATTTGGTAAAAATTAGAAATTGAAATCGTAACAAATTTGAAGAGGAATTATATCTGAGACCCCATCAAATAATGGTCAATGAAAAATTTCACAAATTTAAAACAGTCAATATCTGACAAGTATTTTTAGGAATGGTTGTGCAAAATTTCTTAGGGCTTGGATGTACCTTATTGATTTTATCGTGTCTCAAACCATAAACATCTAACTTCTTGAAAATGCCAAAAATGATTTTATTTATAGAATGAATGTTTTTTTCTAAGGGGCTATTTGAATAATAGTGTTAAATTTGGATTTTCTATACTAGTAAGTAAGTACATAGTTATTCTCTGTAAATTTCCTTGAGCTCCTTTAAATCAAATTATAATATGAAAGTCAATATAACTCTTCAAAACAAGTGAAATCATTTCAGTTTCCCCTTTCAGATGGCTTAAATCTAACAGTAACAAAGAAGATAAATATTTTTGTTGCTTGAAAACTTTGTTGTTGACAATGCTTTTGGTCCTATATTTGATACAGATTCTAAGAACTACATCAAACATTCATGTAAACACATGTTATTATATTGCTCTTCTCTCCCAACTACAAACTGTGCATTCAGTGATGCTGGACAACACTAGGAATTTGTAGGAATCACACCACTAAATAACTCCCCATAGACTTGTGTACAAAATGACCAAACACCAATTTCTCGGCTATAAAGCGACTGGTTATTTCAAAACTGGATTTTTTGGGAAGATTAGGACGATACCTCTTCCGCAAAAATGAAAAAGTCATATGATGAAGGCTGATTTTTGAGCTACAGAGCATCGAAAGATTTGCATGTTTTCAAAACGTCCATGCCTAGTTGATTGCATTTCCCCAAACCCTCAGAAATTATACAAAAATGGCACAGACAAAATCTTTACCACCCAAATAGTTTGTTACTAGTCCACACATTTTCAAATTTCATTTAAGGGGTTTGACTTGTTAGTGATCTACTCGATAAAATTTTCCAGAATTCACATATATGGTATTTACAACGGTGCTGATTAAGAATCTGAAATAAAAAATGGGGGTCACCGACTTTGTTTTTGAACTATAGCCAAAACAAAAAAGGTATGTTGTCACTTTTTAAACCATGCAAGTCTATGGGGAAAAGTCAAAATTTGATGTTTGGATCGCCTACAAAATAAAAACTTCTTGATAAAATTTGGTAATTTCTAAATATGTTGAGGTCCCGATGTCATTCTTCAAAATTTTGAAATAAAAAATGAGGGTCACCAATTCCATTACAAGCCGAAAACCACTGAAATTGGACACTTCAAATTGGGCGTCTTGTTGGGCGGCAAGAAAAATCCGCGCCACATTCGGCATGCAGCAAACCAGGAACTCAGGCGTAGAGATGTGCGATTTTAATAAACGCAAACAAACGCACAGTTATCCACGGGATCTGCGCATGATACCTTCGCACCTCAAACTAAAATTCTTCCATCTGTCCATGACTGGGCTCTAAACAGAATGCTGAAGGTGTAAAGCAGCTTGCGCGTAAATCACACGTCAAACTCCTTAAAGACACAACTATCAACATTTTGTAACTCTTCATTTAGGCAAGGGCCATATTTGGGATGCCAACACTCTAATTTATTTAGTGGTGTGATTCCTGAAGGCTTATCAGTTGATCAAGACTCCCTTGATTGTCAATAAAGTAATGGATTAGTGAATTACATTCCAAAAGTGTCAATGACTGGGCCAAGTGCCTGCTGTTATCAATTATTACTGTTGACCCAGTAATTAGTTGTTTATGTGGTTGTCTCAGGAAAACAAGATGCCTGTATTTCCTGGGTCTGAATTGTTCCATTTTCCTGTAAATCCTGCACAGGGTTTGAACAGGGAAAGTGAGGAGAGTGATGAAGGAACTATCTCTACTTCACCAATCTGAATCTTTGTGTCGGCAATTTGAGTCATATTGTGCGGTGATGATGCAATAAAAAATTCAGTTTTGGACTCATTTAGTTTGAGCTTCCTCCAGCCAATCACAGAGCTCTTCAACACACTTAGTCAGCTTAAAGATGGCACATACTGCATCACATGGGATCTTAGGGTTAACATTACATTGACCAACATTTTTAGTTGTTTTCACATCGAAATAATTTTTTCACACCTGTGTCCGCCAAACACAAGTCAGATCTTAAATGCTGCCGTATGTGGAAACAGTGGGCAATCATCTTAATGCATGTGGGCAATACTACAGTGATGTCCCCTTTGTAACTTCCACGATGCTTTTTCTAGAGCTTATATCTTGTTAATTAACTGTTTTCTAGAATTATTTTTTGCTCTAGCAATAGGAGCTGCACTAAGCACGTACATAACTCTAAATTATCAATTAGGATTGAATAAGTTTTGCAAATTCAACATGCGTAACATCCACAACGTTTCCACAAATGTAACGTCCACTTACTTGTATTCAAAGTTAGATACTGAACCATGAAGCTTGAGGTTGCAACTTCAGAGAGCTTTTGTAATGAATGTTGTCCAAAAATTGCTTGTCCATTCTCGTATAAACGTCCATGACATTGACTTCTAAAGCTCATATCTTTTTAATCAGTCAAGATCTCTAAAAATTTCACGCTAATGTGAAACGTTAGAATGTCGGTCCACTAACATAACCACAAATAAAATTAACATCCAAAGCATTCTGGTTTATTGGAATACTTTTTAAATACAGGAAGTGGGATATAAATGCAACATCCATGACGGTGGAATTGCCCATGTGCCATATGCTTAGACAAATCCCCAAAATGCTAAATTCGCTCAGTCAAGCCTGTAGAATGCAGGGTTCAATTCCTCTTGAATGTTCCAATGCCACTCAGATTTAAATCTAAATGGAATACCAATGTATTCTTATCAGAGTGTGAATATTTGCTAGGCTTTGGGTTTTAAGTTTTACTTTATTGTATGGTTTAGACCCCTAGACTGGGGTGGGGGAGGGCACTCACATTATATGAAGTGGATATGGGTGTATTAGGCTCGCGCTTCTAAACCCAGGGGTATTCGGTGACGGGACTAAAAAAAATAGGGGTCTTTGTGTGAGAGATGGCCAAAATTGCGCCTAAATAGGGGTTTTCTGAGTGACAAATTTTTCAACATTTTCCAAAAAATGGGGTCTTTGGGTGAGATCTTTGCAGGATTTTCTAAAAGGTAGAGGTCTTTGGCTGAAAATTTTCAAAATTATCTCCTAAAATAAGGGGTCTTTGGGTGACAGTGGTAAAATTTTCCCCCCAAAATGGGGGTTTTGTGTGACATTTTCAAAAAAATAAGGGGTCTTTGTGTGACAACGATGGTGAAAAAGGGGTCCTAACAGCCTGACATAGTATCACTTCCATGATGGGAGTGCCCCCAGGGGTTTAGATTTTTAGAATATAGGTCACCCCGGAGGTACACCACTTCTGCTGGCTGCTGCTGCTGACAACAATTAAACCATCACGAAGAATAACATTAACAGATCGAGTCTCCACTTGAAATAAATTCCTGTGCACACAAAGAAGTTAATTTTATTCAGCCTTCATCATGTATTACATCAGAAGTCTGAGAGATATATATGGGGCACTACAATTTTAACAAATAGGGGTTGAAAAATATGAATGCTTTTCTAATCACCGTGCCCAGGGCAGTGGTGTCATCACTTTTTAACTAGGTGCCAGTGTCCCTTGCGTAACATGTTTAGGGCCTATATTCCGGTCAGTATTTCCAACTGACCAGTGTTGCTAACACCATGCTTTACCCACACAATTGAATTGGGCTACGTGTTACCTGCCTGCCTGCCTAAGAAAAGGCCGCCCCACTTTGATATAAAATTGGATCGATACGCCAAAATTAATTGGTCGAGCTATGATTGCAAAATATTGGGCAGACGCAGTCGAGCCCCATATTAAACTCATAGCGAGACCAATTAAGATTGGGCCATAAATCATCCAATTTTACTTATCATGTTTTGATCCGATATTTTTCCACATTGGACTCCCCAAAACATGATAATGCACAAAATGGGCTACTTTTCTTTCTTCGTTCCAGCGTGCACAGACGCGGCAGCCTTTATCCATCTGTCCATCATTAACTCCGCTAGAAATTTTATAAACTAGGTCCGAATTGATTAGCAATTCCTTCTTCTTGCAAATAATGCTTTACCATGCATTCACTATGGGCGTACTCAAGCTTACTCACTCAGGTATGACAATAAAATTATAACAAACTCCACTATCATCCCGTGATTGGAGTGCTTTCTGCTTCTTACACTATGGGGAGGATGTGCTCACTCGGGTATAACGGTTTATTGTCCTTCAAATAGTACAATCATGGGTGGCGTTGACACTACAACACGGTAAGTACTCACTGGTGTTTCTAAAGACCAGACCTCGAAACAACAGACCTCAGACCTCTTACACCAGACCCGGAATGAATTCACTTCCTTGTCTGGTGTTTTCGAGGCTGGTGTTTCGCAACACCCGGGGGGATGTTTAGAAGACATACACCATACCCTAGTGAATTCACTTCGTGTTGAGGTCTGGGTTTCGAGGTCTGGTGTTTCGAACCCCGGGTTGGATTCTCGAACACCAGACCTCGAAACACGAGACCTGGAAGTGAATTCACTTACGGTTCCACAAGACCTTATTCAATGATTTTTTCAGTTCTCTAAAGACCTCCCATTTTCATGTTACTCAGTCCCACAGCCCCCCCCCCCCACCCGACCCATTTCAAGCTATTTCACACCTTTCCTTTTAAATGCAACATTCTTATGAACTACCCCCAAATCGTAATTATTACTTGGCCTTTTCAGCCATAGCAGACATCATTTCCTTGCGTACACGAGTTTCTGCATTTTGTCTTAACAATCGCTTAAAGGAGGCCAAATATTATTCTTAAAATTGAAGCATCGAATACACTTCGGCGCCCATTGCCTTGAACGTTCTGCCAATAGTTGCCACATGGTACAGGCATGGCAATAGTATACGCTTAGACTGCTGGATGAAACCTCTCAATGTAAATTGGAGGCCTGCAAGCGTCAGATAATTAACAATGCTCAGTACGACCTTCAGTGATTAACTTCACGGCACATTGCGGTAAACTTTACAATACTAAAAGAAATGACTTTTATCGATCAAACAAACATCACGTGAAATTGACCTTGAAAACCTCAATTTAGGCGGCACAATACTACCCATGCCAAGGCCCGGTGAGGGTCTACTTGAATTTTTCAAAAAACAAAAAAACACGCGTTTTTAACCTAATTTTAAAAAAAAAATCACTCCCGGGTCCTGAGGTCTGTTGTTTGAGGTCTGTGTTTCGAAACAGCGGGGGGGGATGTGTCTCGAAACACCAGACACTCGAACCACCAGACCGAAGTGAATCACTTCCGGGTCTGGTGTTCGAGGTCTGGGGTCTGTTGTTTCGAAGTCTGGTCTTTCGAAACAGTTGTACTCCCATGGGGTGAAACAACACTGAACTTAACTTTGCTGGCTAAGCTGTTCTGATGTAGGGTCCTTTCTCTTTACCTTAAGTACAAAGGTAATGCCATAAAAATAAAACCGCATCCTTTTCTCTTGCAAATTAAATCAAGTGATTTCTGAGATGATGATGGAAGCTCTACAAGATTCATCTCTTTATGACCACAAGTAATTTTTAGCTGTCACCTGTACATCAAAGGTCCTGACCACATAAAAGGTCTTTTTAGGATCACTTAGGCAATTAGATAAGGAGTGTGTGTTAATCAGAACTAAAGAAAGAGAATAAAAGCATAAAAAAAAAACAACAGACAAAAGAAAGAAAGCTTTACCTATAAAAAGAGGGAAATGCCCATGCAGTCTAATTACCAAGCGTTACATAACATTTTCTGGCCCTATCCAAGAAAAAATAATTACAAAAAATTTAATTTTAGTATAAATAATAAAACATAAAAACAAAATCACTATCTAAAATCAAATACAAAACGACATATAATTAAAAAATTGTACAAAAAGGCAATTTTTGTAAAAATAGCACCCTCATATCAATATATGACAAGTGCAAATTGAGGCATACCTTTTTTAGCATGCGCGGGGCCCTTGGCTTTGCCGCTCCTAGTGATTTTTTTTTTGGCAACACTGAACGGCACCCCACATGAGGGCAGTATTTGGGTGACAAGCTTGTTTTACTTGCATCCCACCATGGCTGATGACGCCATTTTTCTGGCATGGGGGCGCACACCCACCACATCATGCTCCCTTGAAATACACGCTAAAATGGCTTGAATATTTAAATTTCAACCCCACTTGACATCAATATTTGATGTTTTGAAGACATTTCTATATCAAAAAAAATGAACATTTGTACAAATCATGGTAATTTGAACAACTACCGATAACAGGTTAATTCGAGATACAGGCTTTGTGAAGAGCGCCACCACCTTTCAACCTGACACGTAAAACCCATAGCCGTATCCGAGCACGGAGAATCTCGAAGGCCTAATTTATTTTGTAGATTCAATTTTGTTTAGTTTCCCGATATTCCAAGTATAGATCATTGTCTGCACTATCATATTAGATTAACATTTCACAATCAACATTCTACGCACCAGCCACCACCCCTTATGCTTACATCTACGGTAGTTTAACCGGAACACCACCATTACACAAATGCGGAGTGATTTAGTGGTGTGCTCTCTTTAGAACATCAATTTTTTGCAGTTTCTATTATTTTCATACCTTGTTCCTTTTAAGAAAATTGTCACTTATATTAGATAATATTCTTCCGATTTGGAAAGAAAGCTTTTGAACTGGGAAAGTCACAGCAGAAATGTCCACAAATTGCCCGCTCTTTTTGGTCAAATTGCAGCTATGTTGTCTGCCCAATCCAGAAGTGTACATTTGTGTTTAAATTTTTTCTGAAAATAATACTGGCGTCGACGAGTGAGAATTGAAGGTTTGTTAAACAAAGCAATCGGATGCAAACCATAAACTCTAGAAAGCGATTTATTGTGCCTATAAGCTTGCCCCCTTGCCCCCCCCCCGCTCCCCCTCCTCCTTAACAACATCATCAACAACCGTAACTGACGAATGTGCGTCGGCCGAAGCATCCAATAGTCCATTTCGTCGCGACCACTCTCCTTCTCACGGTTGGGATAATTGTTGGGGATCAGGTAGGGTTAGATTTATAATAAGAACATAGAGTTGGTGATCAGAGTTAGGGTTAGTATAAGGTTGAGGGTTAGGGGTACAGCTAGGGTTTCGATAGGGTTAGGGTTAGCGATCGGTTCGGGGTAGATGTTTGAGTTAGGGTTAGGGTTGGATGGTTCGATTTTTGGCGGGGCTAAGGGTTAGAGTTAGTGTTAGAAGTAGGGTTAGGGTCGGGTCCATGTTAACACTGGGGCTGGGACTAGGCTTTAATGGTACTTAAAATGACACGTGGAAATTCACCAAAAGTTTACCTACAACAGTAGGTGTAAAAACCGATTCTTGCCTCTTAAATTGGCTGACCGTGGTCATTTTGAACAACGTTAAGGTTCAAAGAGAGCCCGTTTTGAGACTTTATAAAAATAAATTATCAATTTAATAATGGTTCCAACAGCACTTAATATGCAAAGTTATCACAGTGATCTTTCTTCAGCCATGCTGTCTCTTGGGAAAAGATACGCAGTTTGATGCAAAATGCCGTTATATTGACTCGTACACGGAGGTCTCAGGATGGGTCGCTTGAAATTGAAATGATATTACCACCGCGAAGGAAGATCACACATGTTATCTCGCGTATAGACATAATTTGTTGAAAGCCAAATAATTCCACAGAACATTAGCAGGGCTTTCAAAAACTTTTCATTTTTGTGCAGCAAGCTATAAATATGACAAAACACTGCCACTTACCAAAAAGGGTCAAAATGAATAAATCATGTTAATCCGTTTAAATTGCTGGGTTAGACTGTTTGTGACTTAATTTCTTCGACAATAAGTCTCTAAATTACAACACCCAAAGCTTCATTTTATTATAACATAGCATTTATCTATAACATCACCTTTTGGGGTCTCAATTTTGCTTTGTCTGCATGAAAAAAAAAAAAATTCCCCATTTATGAAGTGCATGCACGTTCCCATACAGCGCTTTAAAGGGCGCACACCACCAATTAATGCTCCCATTGAAATACACGACTAAAATGGCTTGGAAATAGTTTAAACTTCAACCCCACGTGACATCATATTGGATGTTTTGAAGACCTTTCTTATATCAAACAAAGAGAACATTTTTCAAAAATTCATGGTAATTTGTACGATACAGGATCGCAATTTCGGATACCGGCTTGTTACTAGCGCCAACCAACTTTTCCAACCGACCGTCAACCATAGCCGTATCCGATCACGGAGTACTCGAAGGCCTAATTTATTTGTCAGATTCAATTTATTATTTTCGATATTCCCAATAGAACATTGTCTGCACTATTCATTTATAGTTCGTTAACATTTTACATCACGATAATCTAGCGCAGGACATTGGCCGAAAACAAAGGGGGGAGGAGCACGAAAAGTATTTGCGTTACATCAGCGAAAAAGGGCGGTATATTTTAATGTAGGGGAAGCTGCGTTGGACTTCACCGGAGGCACCATATACCAACAGGCAATACATGCTCACAGCGAGAAACTATTTGTTAGTCGTTGTATGTGCGGGTCATTCTCATTTCTCCATTCCGGTTTACGCTGTAGTTCAACTGCAGGGGGGGCAACATACCACTAAATAATCGCTCCATTGACATACACGTAAAATCGAGCAATCATATCAATGTACAATATTTTGAATTTACTGAATTCATTTTCCCTATAGATCACAACTAAAACTTTCGAATAAGTTCATTTTTTGATATCATTCTAGTAGAGATTTTTAGAAAGGGCCTATGAACAGCGCCACCACTATATTGAGCCGACGTGTACGCCGCTAGCCGCTATCGACTAGGGCCGGAGTCGGGCCTATAAGTTTCTACACCGAATCGAATTTCCAATTTTGGTGATAATCTCATGCGATGGTCAAGCTATACTCTTTCCTTTTAATTATAATATAACACCCTCACTATGAACCGGTCCCCTCAACAGATGCAAAATATCTCAAACATGTTTTGTCATTTTACCGAACTACCTACCATTCCCCCAAACGTGGAGTGATTTAGTGTTGTTGCGCCCTTCGAACACACTTGACAACTTGTTTGTGAGTTTTTTTCTTGATTTTTTGACAATATGGACGTTTTTAAGAAAGTGTCATTTTTTTGCTTCTCAACGACACATGAAACGGGAGTTATGGTCTCCGAGTAAATGAATATTTCTAACATCCCCCTTTTTGTGCGTTTTGGGGGGCGCTCTTTACTGCGTTTACCCACAGAAATACAGCTGTTAAACAGTTGTTTGTGGAACTAAGTATGATTTGTGAGATTCAAACATCTTTTGATTATCTTCAAAAATGTAACTATACATCGAACACATTCACTTAAGTAATGAATAGGCTTATTTCACTGACACCCCCCCCCCCACGCATCGCTGTCACTATAGCGCGTGTATTACAGGATGGCCGTGCAAATCATAAGGGGTAGGGGTACGTGGGACCTAAGTAATTTTTCGCAGTCTTGATGAGGCTCTTTTTCTACTTCTTTCTTCCACAAAGAAAGGAAGAAGAAGGAGAAAAAAAATAAGATTTACATATTTCATATAAGTCAAGAAAACCTACATGTTGTTTTTCTTCTTGAAAATACCTCTAGGAATTTGGATGGAGTATAAAATTGCAATGTTAAAACTCGACGCCTCGTTTTTGGTCAAAATGCAGGGAAACGCGGTTTTGACATCTCGCTTCCCTTGACCCAGAAACAAGCGACTGTACTTGATACAGCTATTCACTTCGCCTTTATAGTCTAACCACCCACCACGCCATTAACATTGAATTTCAATTTACTCTTTATTTCGCGAGCTGTCAACAATCATATCTCAATCAGGATTTGACACAAATGCAGTCCAGAGCGAAAACACGGCATACCTCGACCATTTTTCCATGAGCACCTTGTCTTCACGCGATTTCTTTGTTTAATCGTTAAAATTGGATTTGTTCCAATGCGATTTGGTCAAAATAGATGTCTACTGTAACATCTCCAAAAATTAATAAATCGGAGGTCTTTGCAGACTCGAACTCGCAAAAATTCACACTCCAGTATGAGGTTTTTAGAAGGCACACCCCTAAATAACGCTCCATATTGAATACACGTAAATACCACATCGCGCCCGCTTATTTGCACCCCGCGTGACAATATTTTGGAAATATGAATTCATTCCCTATAGATCACAACTAAAACTTTCGAATAAAAAAAAAAAAGAAAAAAAGAAAAAAAAAAAAACAAAAAAAAAAAAAAAAAAGCAAAAAAAAAAAAAAAAAAAGTTTTCCTTTTTGATATCATTCTAGTGGAGATTTTAAGAAAAGAGGCATAATGAACGCGCCACCACTATTTACTCCTCATATCCGCTTTCGACCAGGTCCCGGCAGTCGAGGCCTAGTTCTTACACCGAATCGACGTTCCAAATTTTGTGATAATCTCAGCGATGGTCACAGCTATACTCTTTCACTTTTATTGATAATATAACACCCTCACTAGGAATTGGTCCCCAAAGGCTGCAAATATCTCAACAGTTTTTGTCTTTTACCGGAACTACCTACCCATTACACCCAAAGGCGGAGTGATTTAGTGGTTTGTGCTCCCTTCCTAGCTAGTACACTCAAGCAGAGCTGCAAGGATTCAATCAACTATCAAGCATCAAACTGTGAGACTGCATTCATGTGATTGGATGTAGCTGATCTACATTCCCACCCATTTGCAAGTTGCCTGATTGCTATGAAACAAAAGGTATGATCTTTAACTTCCAATGTATTAACTAGTAAAATATTTTCAAGGCAGATCTATATAATTTTGTTGGTGGTTTCCATAAAGGTGACACCCTTTTCTGACATACCTTCTGACCTCCTTGATTCGGACACCTTAACGTAATAAACCCCTGGTTTTGGTTTATTCCGTTAAGGTTTCCGAATCTATAGGGTGTCAGCAAAGGGTGTCACCTTATGGAAACAACCCTTTTTTATTGTAAGTAGTGAATTTCATACATATAATATGATGCAGCTAGAACTGAAGAAGCGAGCACTCAGATACTTTTTCAAAATTTTGATTAAAATATTAGTTCTCAATTTATTTGGAAAGATTTCCATGGGAAAGTATTTATGATACAAAAAAAGAGAGCAGGGGATTCCTTAGTGTTGTTTGTGCCAACTGCACCTGATATTTATTAGATAGATTGTGCAAGAGAAGGAATGGGGGATTCCCCAAGATTAAACTTGGAAACTGAGTCACTTGTTTAGGCTTTGAGATCAAAACATTTCAAAAATCTTGAATTTCCCCATATGTGAAGTGATGTAAGTTAGATGATGTAATTTATGTGAATGTCCCAATTGGTCAGCTATTGCAAGGTTATGTTTTATGCATGAGGCTGTGGTAATATCTATTTTAAGACTTGGGAACATTGTGAAATGATGGTATAAAGGCCGGGTTGGTAGCAAAGAATTTGGATTCGCCAGCAGTTGTAATCAGGAGCTATACCAGAGCTCTGGAGCTATACAGTATAGTTATAGCTAATTTTAATCTACAATAATGGAAGATTTGTGTTATACATGGTGCCAGGATTTTAATACTTTGGAGACTGCCAATTAAACTGTTTGCTGTCGTCTTTAAGCCAAGAGAGCTTTAGTTTTGGAATCAAAAGGTGATTCCAGTTTGTGGTCCTAAATGAGGACATAGCGACAGACTGATGGTGGTAGAATACCTGGACTGTATTGCAGAATATTAGTGTCGTCGAGGGAAAACCCCGTCGTCTTGAACTGCTGGACAAAATTACCTTCAATCCTCAGAAGATTCGCATGGAATATATACCATGGATTTTTATGTGAACTTATGCGCTGTCATTTTGGAGTCTTCGCTGTGAGGACATATCATCGTTGGACTGCAACGCTTTCAACACAGGACACTAGTTAACTCTAAGTAATATAATCTTAAATATTGTGTGTAATTTGATGTTAATGTTGGGTTTGGATCATACACAAATTCTTGAACCATTTACCAAACCAATTAAAAAATCACTAAATCTGTTTTGTAAAATTTAGATCACTAGTGCACAAGGCTCATTTATTTGTGTTTGAAAGGTATTTCTGACCTTTGATGCCTACGAGACGTCATAACACGTGTTAAACCAATGGCCGCCCTGCCCTGAATAAGTTATGAATTTAAAAGGGAACCACCTATTGGTGAAACATATAATTTATTTGAACATCTAGAAAATATTTTTTTTTTATTCCAAACATAATTTTTAAAACATCAGCACAACATTATCATAGGATTGTTTAGAAAACAAGTACATAAAAAATAAATTTGCAAGAAAAAAAAATATCCAACAGAATGGAGAATTAAAATAAATTACTTGTTGAATATCGGACTACAAATTAAAATTACAAAATGGCGAATCCCGTCCGGTACCCGTTGATTTTTAACTCCGTAGGAGTTAATGGTAAGAACGAAAAGGGGATCAAATGAGGGTCAGCATTTCGTAAACCTGTCAGACTATAGATTTTCAATATAGCTTTCAATACGTGTGTACGTATTAGTCTATAAGAGCTTCGCGCTCGCTTACTAACGCCATTGTCCTCTAGTTCCCCTGCTTTTTGTGCAATAAAAAGGGTGGACTGGCTTAAAGATATTCCAGGAAACAAAATAAAACCCATATTGCTTTATACATGTATGCAGTTAAAGGCTGACTCAGAGATTTTGAAATATAATTTTTTGGTGTACTAGTAATTAAAAATAGTTATATAGAACTAAAGATAGTTACCTAACATACTTCATTCCAAAGTTAGAGATTAATCAGATTTTTCATTTTCATGCAGTAAACATTTATGCACAGTATAACAGTGCCATAGGATACCGTGTATAACAAAAATTCCGGATCCGGAATTTTATAACAAAGTTGTGATTTTCTATATGAAAGACTTCGATTTGAGCTTAGTTATTTCACACAGTGATTAGTATATGGACAAGCATTATGTATATGCAAAAAACACGATTTGTTTGAAAAATTAGTCATCGGGAAATTGAGTCAGCCTTTAATTCCAATATGATATGCTTAATGCAACAGAATAAAGTGTGTGTAAAGTCAATGCCGTTTCATTTTGTTTTGTTTTATTGAATATCATAAGCCGGGTGGACATACCCATGACAATTCAGCTTCTTTAAAAAATTTTCACAGATGAAACTTGCTTTAGGGTTACCATACACAATACTATTACATCAGTATCATTGGCATAAATAACTACTCACTTGGGTAGCATAAAGTGTTTGAAGCAAAAGCCTAGTATCCGCTTCAAGTGTGGAATGGAGCTCTTCAACTGGTATTTCACTTCCACAGCTAGGTCAACTCCGGAAGTCATCAGGATACTTTTAGACACATCATGGAAGTTTCTCTAAATTTTATTTTGTATCTTTACATTGAAAATGACAATTTGTGAATATTGTTTTTTGTCATCAATATTTGCCTATACTGAGCCTGATCAGTTTTGGGTTAGCATCAAAGTGAAAAATATATTTTCAGATTTTTGTGTTGAAACCTCTTTAAGGAATTTCACAAATATCTTAGTTACTTGAACCATGGTTAAAAAAGTTACAACATGTAGAAACCCTTGGATCAGGCCATTTTGTAATTGGGGTGTTAAAAACCAACATCACAGACGGACATTACACTCTAATAAATTTGTTCCTCATTTATTACTCTTCAAACTTTCTGAAGTTTTGTCTGATAATACTAGCTTGAACAAATATTTCTACAGAAATAGGTATGTCACATGGCTGTAAAGCATTTTGATGTAAAAGTGTTCGTCTGTGATGGAACAAAAAATGTACAATATTTTTTCTTAGCAAGGCAGAAATAAAAACAAGGCGGTTGGTTCTCGAACCACAAGTCTCGCCTGCTTTCGCGCTTAACTGTAAGACAAAAAGTAGGGGGGCACATGTATGCAAAGGTGGATATGATGCGTGAACAAGAAAATGCGTAAAAAGGGTGTCTTTTTACAACAGGCGATGTACGCACGTACATTGATTAGGGTGTCAAAAACAGCAAAATGTGGAAAAAAGGGTATGTTTTTTCTTAACCCTGAAATTTTGATACTCAAATTAAACAGATCATAAAGATCAAAATATTGTAAAGCAGAGCAGGATAATAAAGGATATATTAATGACACAATGCGTTGCTTACTTGTTTTAGGGTAGCAACAAGTGATGAAAATACTTCTTTAGTGTAGCAAAACAGACAAAAATACTTGTTTAGGGTATGTTTTTAAGTTGGGGGAAATACTTGTTTAGGGTGCATTTTGTAAGTCCATGTTCACGCATCATATCCACCTTTGCAAGCAGATAAACTACAATTTCTCAACTAGTTTTACTTCCCACTATTTCATTTGACACCACCCTAGGGGTCACAACATTTTCCATTGTGGAGATAGCTTGAAAAGTCCCCCACATGAGCACAAGTAAGAGATGTTTAGGAGTAGCACCCCAGGTTTGCATTTATAGTATTCATTTGATACCACCATAGAGGTCGCAACATCTTCCGTTTGGGAGATATTATAATCTTGAAATGTCCCCAACAAAATCGTAACCAAGAGATGTTTAGGAGTAGCACCCCTGGGTTGTATTTATAGTATTCTTTATTTCCTGCAGTGACAATTTTAGTAAAAATTGCACCCTCATATGCAATGACAAGTGAAAAATTGGGTTGTTTTAGCCATGCGTGGCCCTTGCCGCGCCTAAGTGATTTTTGTTGTTGCCAACACTGGAACTGACCCACATGAGGGCAGTATTTAGGTGACAAGCTTGTTTTACTTGCATTCCATGGCTGATGACTTCCATTTTCCTTGCACTCCTTCCCTTCCTTGGTACACTTCAAGCAGAGCTGCAGGATTCATCAAGGCATTATAGAACGCGACAACAGCCATCAAACTGAGACTTCATTCATGGATTATTGGAAGCTGATTTTTTATTCCCACCTGATTTGCAAGTTGCCTGTTTTGCTATCAACAAATCAAGGTATGATCTTTGTTTGCTTGCAATTACTAAGTATAAACACTAGCCCGAGACTCGGTGCTAACAGACTTGACTTTAACAATGCTGACATTATGGTGGTTTAGTTGGGCCGAGCCTGGTACCTTCAATGTTTCGTTGAGGGCGAATGATAACAATGATATGCCAACATTATGTAACCACTACTTTGCATTCACAACGGAATAGTCATGTGAAAAACATGTTTTTGTCACTACTGCACCCTCCTCATGCATATATGTACTAACGTACTGGTTTACATGGTTAAAGAAGGGAAAACATACTACTAGAATTGCGCGGTTCTCCTCTTCGGCTTTCTAGGTTTCGGGTTTTGCTGGTTAGTTAGGAACCTGGTGGTGGGGGAGGGGGATGAGGGCGGGTAAACTGTGGGTTGCAGTGGGTTCATTTTGGCGGTGGTTGTGATGCTTCTGGTCAGAACCTTATCGGTCGCGCTGAGCCCAATTTTGTTAACCCGCGTTTAGGCTGGATTTGTATGTTGTAATTGACGCATAGTTTCCTAAATGTTGTTTAGATGTTTGTTTGAATGTCAAATATGAATTGTAATTCCGTGCCTGCATCTCAGGCGACTATGCAGTTTTTTTAGGTTGACTGTGACTGGAATAAGTTTGGATGCATCTAATCTTATCTCATAATCTTCCAATCAGTACATCGCTCAGTAGTAGAGTATTGTAGTACTCGGTGAAAAAGGTGATTGGTCACAGGAACAAAGATCAACAAAGTGGTGCAGAAGAAAAGACTGGGTCAAGTTAAAAGAAGGTTCGTGTGGCTAGCTAGCGTATTGTGAATGGCTTCAGGCGACTTCCAAAAAATCTCCAGTTACTAAGCTGAACCCAGTAAAGCTTGTAGGGGTGTTTCCAATCAGATGACACTGTAGAAAAAACCTGTGGCTTGTAAGAGAATCATACATGGTGTGGTGCGGTTGTAGCTGTTGGTGGTAGCCCCTAGTTTGCCTGGTCTTAATTGCTTACATTACCTACTCAAGTTTGTAAGCAAGTGCCAGCCACGGAATGGGATGCCAGAATTGAAGCTGTAAGTTTTTCTATGACATTGCGTGGAATATGACCCAGGGGTTTACAATAATGCAATTTCATTCGCCAACAATTCCTTTCGTTTTGTTTATTTATCCTTATAATTCTTATGTTTTTTTGATTTTTAATTTATAAGTATATATTTTCTTCATAGTGTTTATTTTGTTGTTATTATGTACTTGTATTTGTATCATTCTATATTATTATTATTTTATTTTACCTATTTAGTCATCTTTAATTTGTTATTTCAATTTTTTATTGTAATGATTTACTTTATTAATAATTTCGTGTTGATTTTATTTTATTATATTTTTCATTTCGACGTTTTTGTAGTTATAAGGTATATGTATTTATCAACATTTTTTTTTTAATTGTAATCGTGTTTATTGCTTTGTTTTATTTACTATTTAAAGCATCTTTAATTTGTTTAGTGTTAATTAATTTTTTTTCATTTTACCGATTTATATTATTAATATTTGTGTTATAACCGCTTTGATTTTATTAATTTTTAAAATACTTTTATTATCCTCACCCCGTTTATTTTTTATTTGCTTACCATTTTGGCTTTTATTTGGCATTTATTTTGTCCTATAGAGCTGATTTTTTCAAAATTTTTTGGTTCCATTTTATTTTATTCCTTTTATTATATTTCTTATTCTTTCAGAGCAGGCGCCATATAAATATCTGTTATTAGTTATTATTTCGTTTTATTTTAAATCATTTCTTTTCATGAATCTAAACTAGTGTACACGATTTTATTTGGTTTATTTTTTAAATTATTTTGTTTATTTTTTTCCTCATCTGTTTAATATAATTATTTTTCGTTTTTATTTTTTATTTCTAATTTGTACTGATTTTTTTCTTTATTTTCATTCCATTTTTATTTTATAATTTTTTTAATTTGTGTGAATTCTTTGTTTATGCTTTAGCCTATATGTATGACTCTGTGATGGTCATGTTCGAAAAAAACCTCTCTGTTCCAACCCACACATTACAATTTCAAAAATACAATAAAGAAATAACACCCCCCCCAAAAAAATCAGCCGAAAGTGGAATTCGAGCCCAGACCAACGGGTCCTATCTTAACGAATCTTCTTAAGGAATCATTGACATGGTCTGCAGAGCCATCGAGGTAGCCAACAGAGAAGCTGGCCAAACATGTCAGGCGGCTCCACTAGCTGTGGTAACTTTTCGCTAGTGTACCGCAACCAGTCTGGTATTTTTTTCGATGCAAAACGTTACTACCTGCCTCACTCCTCCGGGGTATATTAACGTACTGCCGACTTCAAAAATAGTTTGGCGAGATCCAGTATTTTTATCATCTTACAAAAGATATTTTCAGCTAAAAAACACGAACTACTATCTATCACTACAAAAATATTCAGCTAAAAAACACGAACCTAGGCCTATGATCATTGGGGGAAAATTACTACGGGCCGATCTTCAGAGAAAGCGGTATTGCGATATACCGTATTTATCATCTAACAAAATTTCAGCTAAATAACACGATAACTTCTATCACTACAAAAATATTTCGATAAAAATACATGAACCTAGCCTATAATTTTTTGACATTTGGGTGAAATGTACACACAAAATTATATTCGTCCTTCGAGAGTCGTCCTTTCGGGCACTGCGACAATGATATCCAGGGTTAATTAATTTCGTCAAAAAGAAAAGCTCTCCGGTAACCCCCACTATATTTTCTTGACACGCATAGCCGGGGACACGACCCCAAAACCAATATCTAAATGGCGATGTCTAGTCGAAGCAAACCGTGGACTGCCCCCTATTACCACAAGGGAACTACCCAACTTCCCTACTTTAAAAATCGCCCGAGGGGAAAACAACCCATCACTAATTGTCCTTTTTTGGCAGCAACATTTAATTTCACTACACGTATAGCGATTTTTAAACAAAATCCGCCTCGAGAAAGCGCAATTTTCAGATACTTCTTTAAGGCAGTGATAGCTGCTCGTCGTACATACTTCAAAATCCAGTAAACAACCTAACTTTTCATTTACATAAAAACAACAATTTTACAAAACAACACCGTTTTTTACCCAAAAAAAAAAAACTTTACGCGAAATATTACAACCGACAATTTCTATCGGGGGCAAAAACAGCCACTGACATTAATTTGCAAACGTACCATTTTTCAATTCATTCAATTCAACACACACCGGCCGAAATCGTCCGACATTTATTACGGACATCCGCGACACAAAAACGGCCCCAAAATGGCCCGATTAAAAGTAAATGCGGCGCTACGCGATGCCGATAATAATGCGGTGCCTGATGAAATCCTGCAATATACCTAAAATTATTAAAATCTAGTAAAGTTACTATTGCGTGACCTTGAGGTGCCTGGTGCAGCATCGCCACGCCATTGTGTGGCGAGATCCATGTTACGCTACCCATAGCCAAATACCTAGCCAGTATCGGTATGTACCAATAAAATTATTTGCTACCCGGAAATATTGGGGTTTTTTTCACATACAAATTTTTTGTCCATATATGGTCCTGATAGTTTCTGGGATAGTATCGGAAAGTATCTGCTATTCTAAATTCTACCGGTAGCTTGGTATCAGATTACTATCCCACACTATTATCGTAGCCGCATTTCGTCATTTCATATCATTTATTTTTCATTTCATTTTATTAAAAATATATTCCCGGTACTAGTATCGGGATACTATCCCGCTACAGTATCGGATACATCCCGCTACTAGTGTCGGATACTATCGCTACTAGTGTCGGATACTATCCGCTACTAGTTCGGATTACTTCCCGATAGCACTTATTCCAGTGGTCTTTGTCTCGCAGTTTTCCCGCCAAAACGACCCAGAAGGACGGCCCTTGTTCTTGTAGTTTAAATTATTTCTTCTGTTTATGTAGAGCAACTCTAAAGAGATATAGTAGGTTGCACGTTTAATACATTTTAAGTTCATCACTTCACAATGACACTACATCCTGGAAATACATGTGCATGAAGCTTAAAGCAATAATTAGCACAGTTTTTTGAGGCCCCCCATTTTGTTCAAAATTTGATATTTTTTGCACAGTACGTTGGTAATTGGAGTTTATACTATGATCATATCAAATAATCACAGCATACGTAATAGATTTTAGCGAGCTAGAATTGGCTGCAAATTATCACTATAACACACAACAGCTGTTTGCCTGCCTAGCATTGCTTTCGTGCTGTCCACAGGCCGAATTGCATTTTATAGGCTTATTTATTTGTGTTGTAAAATAAATAGATTTCATTTTTGTATATATTTATATGTCTGTGTCTAACAAGATGTTTGTGTTCAAATGCACTACAATAATAAAACAATGCATAGGAATATATTTTGTAAAATGCAAAGATATGTCATAAGGAAGTGTATTAAAAAAAGTTCAAAATACTGACAAAATGTTTACCTCCATTGACTGATTGTAGCCAATGTATCACGCTAAATAAGCCCCTAACTGATGTTAATGATTGAGTTAAGTGATCATGACGAAACTCTTGATATTAATAATATTGTTTAGAAATATGACACATGGGCCTTAATCCCACTAAGAATTTGAAAGTCCTCAAAAGAATTAGATGATGACCAAAACTATAACTTCCCAAAGTGTCTTACATGTACATTACTTCAGACCAGTTCGTTCAAGTTCCACTTACTCACGTTGGATTATTTACTATTATGAATGCTAATATACGAAGTCCTATCTCAGAACTTTGAAAACTTAAAGCCTGTATAAAAGTGAAATCATTTTCACAATAAGATGACAACTGAAACGCATCTGAAGATAAAACCCCATGATATTAACAATCTTTTCCCGGATAATTTAGAGTATATGAACAGAATTGGCCGTTTAAAAGGTGTGTTTGTATGTATAGTGATCAACAAATGTCAACTAGAAGTTAGAAAGATCTATGCTGTGTCCACTCTCATTACGAATCCTGCTGTTATGAAATTGCAAGATAACAACCAAAAGAATATTATCGTTGGCGTAGTCTACAGAGCTCATACAGCTATAGCTATTTTAAAAAATAAACATACAAACCGGGCAGACATTGAGCCATTATAAAGATATAACTGCAGAAAAAAGTTGTATTATGTCATGGGAGACTTCAACATTAATCTTCGTAAAGATGATAGTGATAGAGCAACTCATGAATATCTTTGACTTTAAATATTACCCACTCTTTGATACCTAACCATTGATAAACAACCAGAATAACAAGGCCACTGCGACTACAATGATAGACATATATTAAAACTAATAATTAAATCTTTGTTGACTCTGCATTTTAATTACTGATATCACCGATCATCTGCCAACGACTTATCAACTGATATAAAAAAAACAATTTCAAATAAACATCTAAATATAGAAAAAATACCCATATAAAAGAATTCTTAATAGTGGAAACATCGCAAAACTAAAAGAGCATTATCAAATGTCAAGTGGAACGAAATTTCTTGATATAATAATGGGGCCGATGATGATTATAGCACGTTTGGAGAAAGTTTACTGAGTTTTATAATGAATGCATTCCATTGAAGAAATGTTGTACTAATAATAGAAAAGAATCAAGATCACCGTGGTTACTAAGGGGTTTATTACGAACATTCAACAAAGAATCAACTATATAACTGATCTTCAATCCCCAAACAAGTACGCCGCTTAAAAATTTAAAACTTACAGAACAAATTACATAATTTAATAATGAAATCAAAGCGTAAGATTATTTTCACAAATTTGAAGCTGCTAAGATACCATCGCAAACATTGAGGTAATATTATACCACATCTTGGGACGGGACAGAACATTCCCTACATAGTACATTTACTGTGATTCTGGCAATGTTATTACAAACCCTAGGAAATATCAAACGAGTTCAATAACTTTTTTGTAGATATTGGATCCCAAACCTTGCCTCAAAAATACATAACACTGGTAAAACCTATTAAATTACCCTTAATAATCCGGTATCAAGTAGTATATTATGAAAACCAAAGGCAATGGGAAGGAATTAAGAATATTGACAAGTTTAATCAAACAAAGGGCAGGGCATGATGACATTGGTAATCGTATCATTAAAAAGAGTCGCTAATGAAATAAGTACGTCGCCCCCATTACCACAATATCCACTTCTCATATCAACGTGTGTCCCCGAAAAACTTAACAGTTGCGAAGTTACACATTTTAATAAAAGATTATGCCGAACATGTTTTTTCAATTAACCGTCCTGTGGCAGTTTTACCGTGTTTTTCCAAAATACTTGAAACGAGTAGTCTTTAATAGGTGCATGAATTTTATAGACAGAATAAATACTAAATGAAACCTTTGGCTTCCGATTCAAACCAATCCATATACATGGCCATTAATTAACTGGTTGATAAAATTACCAAAGTCGTTAGAAAATAACGAATCTACACGGAAGATTTGGATTTATCCAAAGCGTTTGACACCATTAATCACTAAGATACTACTACATAAACTAGAACAGTATGGGTTTCGTGGAGTTGTTTACACCTGATTTTCAAACTACTTAAGTAATAGAACCAGTATGTTATTATCAGTCATGTGAATCTTGACTAAGAACATTATTTGGTGGTGTACGCTCAGGTCAATATTAGGATGGCCATTGCTATTATACTCTATATTAATGATATTTTGTAACACTTGCATCTGTATTAATTTCATTTTGTTTGCTGACGACACCACAATACTGTATTCGCACAAAGACATTGCCGCAAGATTGAGTTTCTAAATAATGAATTAAGAGAAGTAAGCAACTGGTTTAAAGCCAATAATTATCAGTAAGCGCCAGTAAAACAAATTATATGTATTGGGGGGGTACAACCTAAACCTCACTACGAGGAATACTCTAACTGGTAACGACAATGAATATATAATAACTTTTGGATCAACGCAGATCTTGAAAGAGTAAAATATACAAAAATTTTCTCGGTGTATTAATAATGAAAACTTATTGGAATGTCACATGATACTCTATCCAACATCTCAAGAAACTTGGTGTTTAATAAAACAATTAAAACCTTTTATAACCGGAAGTATCTATACTCGCATACTGTACTCTAGTTTTTGCCTTATATAATTAATGGAATCTTAATATGGGTGAACCTTGTAAACGTACTTAGATAAATTATCAAGCCAAAAAATGGCAGTGAGACAATATCAAAGAGGCCCATTCAGAAGCCCTACGCCCCCTTATTTTACCAGATATAACCCTGAAATATAGAGACATACAAACCTAGAGCTTGGTATATTTATGTACAGTCTCCATTACAAATTGCCGAGTATTTATAACGGCTATTTTAGCAACGGTCTGACATTCACAAGTAGTCATACTAAAATATTAACAACTCCAATCTTACGAAAATAAGAACGTTTTCGCGGATCATCCCGTGCGAACATCCTGGGTCCCTTATTCTGGGGAACGAATTGGGGAAACCTTACAAAATTCGAATCAGTATCTCACTTTCTCAAACAATTAATTGAACTTATCTCCAAATATAACAATAGTTTTTGCATTATTTTATTTTTACTACTGCAAAATATGTGCTGTTGATGGCAATTTGAGCAATTTTAATCATGGTGCATTGATCACTGGCCCGTTTTTGTTGTGGTTTTGTTTTTGCTTATATTACCTTCTTTAGATATGTTTAACAAACGTTCAGGGGTTGACCCCATCTGGTCTTATTGGCCTTTGGTCAACTCCTCCACTAAATTTTGTTTCTGTAATTTGTTTTTGTGTAAATGATTTTTATGGATAAAAGTGAAGTTGAAAGTTGAAGTTGAAGTTTAATTGTCTATGAACTAAAATTACATTTACCAACACTTTCTCGTGCTTAAAACCCGGAGTACGAGAAATTTTTTCTCTATCTCTAAGACTTAAGGGATTATTAGTGAGTTTGGACATGGGCGCCCGATGGATTTTTAAAAATGGCACTGTCACCAATTAAAAATTGCACACCCTCCAAAAATTATCGGCTTAGGTCCTAATGACTAAAAATCTATCAATAGAACAAGCTGTACTCCTTTCATCCGTCAGGCGTGTGCCTAAACTCTACCCTGACTATAACCCCTTTTCACAACCACAGATCGTCACACAACAACAACATCAACAGACAACAGTGACAAAGTGATACCTATGTAAAATTTGTCTTCCTGCCTTTAGGCAGGCACACCACGCGTGCAATCAATGATGCAGTATAACCCATCATTGGGATGGTAAGGGTATGCGTTGTGGGGCCCTAGTCTGTATGGTTCATTAGATGTTCATTGACTACATGTATAGCCCATGGGTCTTGGCCAGTGGTTATTTTAGCAAGTTTGGTGGCTATACAACTTAATTTGGAAGAATGTTTTGATATTTTTGGTGGTCAAAGGTCAAAAGTAGGGTCATTGGAGGTCAAAAGGGCTATAGGCCATACCTTAAGAGGTCATTCTGTGCATTCCCATAAGTTCTGGACCAGTGGTTTCTTTAATAGGATTTTACTAGGTGAGCGGAAATGATTGTGACGATTACTTGATGACAGCGTTAAAAAATAGGCAACAGTGCTTTGCTTACTTGTTTAAAGGTGCTATATAAATCTATATTATTATTAGTATTAGGTGGTCCTCGGAGTGGCTATCACTGGGTTATTCGACGATCACACCGGCTTGAATGACCTTGGGTTTTGCGGTTCCTCTTGCCTTGAATGACCCAGATGGACTTGTCAAGACTTTAAAAGTTTCCAGTCCGTCAACAAACTCGACCCCGCCCACATAAGTTTCATCTGGATACCACCAAGTTTCCCCATGTGAACTCATTTGACCTGAATGACCCTTAATGACATTGTACCATGACCTTAAAATATCTGCCTTCAACAATTGATCCAACCAAGTTCATGTCCTTACATCAACGTTTACCCCATTGGACCTAGAACGACCCCTGATGACCTTGATCCACTGACCAATACAATCATCTTCGGAAGGTCTAAGGGCACCCACCACCAAGTTCACGAACGGACGACCTCGGTCTCCGAGAAAATTAGACGCGGTCAGGACGACAGACACAGTGACAGAAACAAACAGACCAGTCCATCGTATAAGATGTGCAGAAGCATTTTATAAAGGTTGTGAAAGTGGGGAAAAGCGTCATTAGGTCATTAGAGGTCAAAACATGTGTGTACTGCCGAGTGCCCGTATGAGTCGTACCGCGTTCTTTGAGGTGTTTGATGTTCAACGGGAACTTACTTTGCAGAAAGAAATTGTACATGTTTTGACCAAATGGGTCAAAGGGCACATAGCGGACATATTGGTCAAAAGGGGCACATGGTCACAAAGTCATTGTGCATAATGTAAGAGTTCTGGATGCAGTGGTCATTAGTTTGTCTTAGCATTTTAGTTGCAGATGTGTTTTTATTATGTAGATTATCAAATGGGGTCAAGGCAATATAGGGTCATTAGACTTGGATTAGTGGTTTCTTTGATCTAGGTGTGAAGTTAATCGGCCAAATGTACACTTAAACATACTCACAACGGGGTTAAGAAAATGAAGGAATAAAGAGAGGTCCTTTCCCCCCCCCCCCCCCTCCCCCCCCCCCCCCCGAAATTGCCCCAAAGCAAGCTAGATAACAATCATATATGAGTCCCTTCCTTTTTTACAGCAATACATTAAGGTTGGTTGCCAACTTATAATAAGCATATCGGGGGGGTCATGAGATACGATACTGGTAGCAGAGAAAATTGTCGGGTCTTACGATCGTGTTTAAAAAAAATTCTCCATTACTTAATAATTTTCGTATGGTTCAGGCCACTTTGAGGGAATTTCCTCGATCAAACAAAATTTAGGAATTATGACAAATTTCCTGACTCTTGTTTGAATGATTTTTGGGATATTCCTAGTCAAAAATGTCAAGGAATTCTGGCAGATGTGTTCCAAAGATTTCCGCTCGTATTGATATGTTACCCGCCATTATTTCAACAGTTTCCGCTTTCAAAGTTAAAAAGTTGAATGTTAGACCAATCATTTAGTGGAGCACCGTCGACACAAAGAAATAGGCCTATCCAAAACCTGTCAAAAGGTAAGGCAAGCATATTTGTCGTTTTTGTTCAACTCGCAATAGAATAATAGTATCCCAGTGTAGGGGTTATTAAAAATATTCCGACGTATGACCGCTGCTGTCTCAAGTGAACACCTGCTCTGTTATCATATTTATAGGATTCGAATTATTTATATTCTAATCTAATATAGTAAATTGCCTACAGCTTTCAAGGACCACTTATAATTTCCATAATGGTTTTGAACAGTTTAAAGGTGCGTAGAGGAATACGGTCAAACGAGGTGGGGAAATCATTCAGAACTGAAGCTACCTGGGTCAAACAGTTGTCGCAGTAATGTCCTTGTATTAAACAGCCAAAGAAAAAACTTAATAATGACAACCAGATAAGGTTTCTCAGTGTACACCAAAACATTTACCTCAAACACCTCAAAAATATAACCATGATACAGATTTACAATTATACATACAAACAAATTAAAAAACCAAAACAACAAACCCAACTTTTCATCCATCATACCGTAAACACTATGCATAATTAGTACAAATAAATGCCATAATGGAAAAAAGCGCTTGCCTTCTGCAAAGGACGCTAACACGGCGGTAACAAAATTGCTAACGTACAGACTTTTGAAGTTTTGCTTCACAAAAGTAAGCAAATTTGGTCTCTTCTTCGTACTTTTGTTTCTTGTTTGAAAAATTCTGTGAGACTTGGTTGCAAAATTTTCTTTCCGAGTTATATCAAGTAAACAACTTCTTTTTGGTCATCCCAGGGGTTGTTTACACTAAATCTTGTTCCAGTCAATGTTAACCCTTGTTCACTCTACAATGTACTGACATGGTGAATGAAGGTTACCAACTAATCCCTCCAAGCCTATTAGTTCTGTTTATCATGTGAGACAAGGGCTTTGTGAGTGTTGTTCAGGCAAGTGTCAAATCCACAGACCACTACAAGCATTGCATACCCTAGACTATAATATTCTGGGACACATTTAATTTGTATTTTATCCTAAAGAAACCTTCAGAGTTAACAGTTACAGATTATTATGATGGCAATTTAGAATAAGGTAGTCATCCAACAGTGGGTTCTTTAGCCAATTTAAATTTGAATACAGTCCAACAAACCTTATCAAGGGCAAACATTACAATTCTGTGGCCAGATTTCCGGACTTTGGTGCTGTTTTGGACTAAACAGTAGGGTTCAATTGCCAAGTCCATTAATTACCAAATTCTGTTACCATTCCACAGGGGACCTTTCAAAAATTAGCATGAACAGGTTTGACCTCAGTCGCTGGTAAGCCCTTGGTTAAGATGGTATAGACTGTCAAGTTTCATTTTCACACGCAAACCCTGCTAGGAACCCGGTTAATAAGTGCCACACATAAACCAATGGCATTCAGTAAGAAGACGACAAGCACGGCATCAAATGAAATGTCAAAATTGACAAAAAGACAAAAAAGTTACCCAAACTGACTACCGTCACTGAATTTAAAAAATCAGCCCAACACGAAATTCACCCTCAGTATCTGATCCCACTAGGCAGGCTTTTCGTAGAAATTGCCAAATAAAACGCCCGACTAGTAGAGAAAATAAGACACACCGCTCTCGATCGCCAATAACCATCCATTCAATGAATTGATTGGTTAACAACAATTGTTGTGAGTGGTGTCATAAAGTCTACATACTCTTACCTAAAATGTCACACCATGTGGGACACAACGGGTTGCACAACATGCTGAATAATAGGCATATGAACAATATAATTACTAGTAATATTAATAGGCCTTTAGAGTAATGATGAAAACCCCCAAAAGTTCCAATATTTCCTGACAAATCAATTGTTTGCTTTGGATCACATTCTTATACAATTCTCACACATCGGTATTGCATTTTACCACATCCATTGCTTTGTACATGCACCCAAAGTAATGATAATCAGCATAGGCATCAGTTACTCGAGTTATACGCATTGTGATATTGTACTTGCACTGCCCCCGGGGAGCAGGCTTCGAATTACAATTTTAGATTACATGCACCGGTGCATGAACTTCAACAAATTTACATGCACAATGTAAAAGTTACATGCACGGGCTAATGTAAAGAGGATTGCCAGTGCTACTGCTATCCTTTATTCATATCAGACTCTGACAGTAATTTAGAATGATTGGACAGTTTGGCTCAAAATTTAATCATTTCAGCATTCATGACTTTCTATAAGCTAACAATTGCATGTGAATGCAAATCATAAGTTACAAAGTTTAATTTACATGCACACATGGCAATGCCAGGATACAAAAAGTTACATGCACAGAGTGAAAAGCTCATGCTCCGTGCAATTGTGTGCACCTGGGTGTAATCGAAGCCTGGCCCGGGCGCTGAATTTTGAACTCTACAAGTTGTTTGTGGACAATGTATGCCAGTAACCCAACTTTTCACTCCCATTGGAAAGCCTACATGTTATGCAATGTCTGTGAAAAGTTGACAAAAATTCAGTTAGTTTTGTTATAGGTCAAAATATATCACAAAAACTGAAGTTTTCATTTAATTCCCTGTATGATTTGTAACCAAAACTAAACATTGTATTTAAATTCATCTCATACTACGCCCCCTGCAGGATTCGGGGTTGTTTAGAATAGGTCCCGCTGGTATCCCGCGGTCATTACAAGGTGACTAAAAAGGGACCCCTGCGTGTGTTTGGGGTTTAGAATAGTCCCGCTGTAGCCCTGCATGTCATAAAAGGAGACTAACGGGACCCCTGCGTGTTTGGTTTAGGAATAGTCCTGCTGCCCTAAATGTTGATAGGGGGCAACTACTTCAAACATGATGCAGTTGTTAGTTATTGGGAAACTGTATTATTGTAAGATTAGACTCAATGTAGTTGCAAAGTGTTGTTTTCTGGTTTGTTATTTAGGGATTCAAACATGTTACAGAGTTGTAACAAATCAACAATGAATGCATAGCGTCAGCCTATTTTTATCCCACGAGGGCGGCTACGTATTTTTATCCCGAGGGCGGGCTAGCCCCCTCGCGGGATAATTAAAAATACGCGGACGCATTGGATGCGAGTTGTTATTTGTGATGAACCACTCTGTAACATGTTGAATCCCTTTAAACAACGACAATCCTTATGAAAACTTATTAAATACTCTATATAGAGGAACATAATTTTCTCACTTATAACACTAAAATGTTCCCAGTTAGACAAAAAAATCTTCTAGTAATATTTTAGCAAAATTTCAAGCAAATCGATAGTTGGAATGTCGTTTATTGCTTGGCAGTTTAAATTTTTTGCACGTGGTTGATTACGAGTACTCGAGTTCCAACGTCACGGAACAAGCGCGTCGACTAACGTACCATGTAACGCCACCTCCGTGAACACTGCGCCGGGCGTGACACGTGGGTTGATAACAAATCAACAACAGTACACTCCTGTACAAGGAGATATGGTGAGTTGTTGAATTGAAAGATAATTATATATATCACTTATTTAAGATAATGTGTTAACTTAAGGTCAATACCAAGTTAAATTAAATGTGTTATTTTTGTACATCATTTACAAATAGTATATTCTTGTCAATTACAATTAAGGCCTCCATAGACTGTATTAGATTTGCCAGTGTATTTTGGCTTTTTCATAGGGATCTTATGTTTGAATTTTCTGATGTGGTTGGTGTGTTTGGCGGTAACTGAATGGTTGGAAATTGGTCATTTTGATCAGTGTTTTTTTATGGTTTTTGGCATTGTAATTATCAGAAGATGCGAGTCTGTATATTAAACTTGGTCGACTTTTGAGAGGTCCAAAAATGTGGGCAGAAGACAGTAAGTGGCCGTATTGGGGGGTAGGTCTGCTTTTGCATTGTGTTGGAATTGAAATTCATCAACGTTTTGGTCGAGGGTAGAAGTATTTAGCAGTATTTGGGGCTATAAATTGCATATGTTATACGTTGTGAAGTCTTTTAACGGCCGAAGCGAAAGGCTTGGTGTGCGTTTGGTGGAAAGAAAAGGTGGATTTTGGATGTATTCTGAAGAAAGTTATTTCAAGAAATGAAGTACTACTACAGACTTGGTATGTGGAATATTCGCTATTCTAAATTGGGGCGGTATCAATTGAGGAAATGTATAATGAGTGTGGCTCGGAGAGAAGTGGTGAATAAAATGTAAAAAATATGGAAATCTAAAGGGCATCTGAGGTTATAACAGAGAACATTGTAAGGTGTTATGACAGAAAAGAAAGAAATTAAGTTGTGTTTATCAGACCCCACATGTTACCTTTTATGCATGAGGTTTCAACTTGCATTGTTGGATCTTTGAGAATGTGGACGAATCAAAGGATCAAATCCAATTATCCCATAATGTCAAAGATCTAAAATAATGACTGCGAAATAGTTTGTAACATCATCGATCGTACAAGCACCCGTCTTAACACTTGAAGTGCCCAAGGGGGGGTTCCATAGTACCCACATTTGATTTTTGCGAATGTTCGGTTTTGCGCAATCAAGTTTTCATGGAGTTTTTGCTAATTGTCTGATTATGAATACGCTTCTCCTGATACAAAAAAAAAACTTAATCCGCCCACCGGCTTCATTAGAATAATTAAGGTTAAGTCCCTAGGAACCCCCTGGGCGCTAAAGGAAGTGAAAAAATCAAGAGATGGTTACTACATAAAAATTAAAGTAATTAATCTTGGGATTTATATGCTTAGATAATATACCTTAGGAAGGTAATTTAATTAGTAATTAATAATCACTTAATCAATTAACTTTAATATGCTGATAGCATCAATTTTAATTTGTATGCCGTGCTCTGTGCAAGTCTATGGGAAAAAAGTAAGGCGCTTTTCGAAGTAGTTGCTGAGAAAAATACAAGTGGTAATAAAAATTTGGATAATTTGCAATGAGTAGTGTAATTGGTTATTCTAGATAGGATATAATGAATTATTTTGGTTTCAACCTTATATTGAGTTGCTGAGGATGTTAATGTGCAAAACCACTTTTTCGAAGAGAGTGGACAATTTCATTGGCCATAGGTCAAGGTCGGATTTTCATTGTTATTGTGGTATGCTGGTTTATTACGTGACACACATTTATTTGTGTTAGTGACATGATCAAACTCCCATGGTAAAGTGTTATCCTGGGTTGTGCCCCTAGGAACCCCCCCCCCCCTTGGGCACTAACGGAAGTTTTTTTAGCTTGGGCACTTAAGTTTAATACATCAATTATGGGATATGGTTGAAATCTATTAATGATCTAATCTCATAGCCTAACACCTAATTTGGTGGCCTCTTTGGTATTTAGAACATTGAGTTATCAAATCCCATTCCCATAATACCTTGTGTCACTATCCTGAATAATGCTGGTATTATAGCAAGCCATAACAGATCAATGTCGACCTCCTCTGGTCGACCTCATCTAAGTCCGTCCATTGTGTTGTGGGATATAGTGAGATGTATGCATCATAATCCTTAATTGTCCTTAACCACTTTAAAGGCTGACTCAGAATTCGAAATATAATTGTTTGTGTTTTAAGTAATTAAAAATAGTAATCTGATTTAAATGCTGTAAAGTGCCAATGGGGCCCTGGGGTAGTTAGACAGGGGGCCTAGATAGGAAACAAAGTTTACGAATACTACAAGTCATGTCTGATAAGGTTCCATACAGAACCTAACAACCCTATCTTCGTAACCCCTTCGCAAATTGGCGAAAGCCCATGCAATTCTAGTTTATCAGTATAACTCTTGTAGTTTTTTTTTACTGTAATACTGATGTTTTCTATGTGTATTTTGCAATCAATAAGTTTTATCTTTTTTGAATACATGGAGTGGTGATGAAATGGTTCCTGTGTATGATGTGTATCTTTTGTAGTTTAGGAACTGATTTGTCAGTTTATCTCTTGTAGTTGTGCTTTTATTGTACCTTTTTTCCTGTCATGTGTCAGTTGCAATGACTTCTTGTTTAAATATTTTGAAATAAACAATCAACAAACACAAAACCATCAAAAAAGGCCAAAGGTCAAAATAATTCATTTTTTAAAATTATACTTGTTAAGAAGATATTTTTTGTTAAAAATGTTGACATTTTTTGTCTAATGACATGATATGATAGAGCGGAGCAAGGACTTTGGTCAAACTCATCGCCATTCCCCTACATCTCAGTTTTGAGACCTTTGGTAGTTGTATGGACCCTCTACATCATATCAATGCAAGGTAGTTAAATTGGTGTTAAATTGTAGTGTCACTTTTTCAATAGGGGCCATTTAAGTTTACCCAGGGGTCACTTCTAAATTACTCCAATCTGTTGAATTAATGTCATAATTGTCCGTCTCGTCATAGAGGATTACAAAAATGTATAGTTTGTGTACATCTATGACCATTGTTTTAGGCCATTCCCCTCCGTAAAGAAAGTGTTCAAGTTTTGGCTCCGAACAATGACGAAATGTCACATTTAAGGAATGCCTGAAATCTTGAAAATCGTAAACTTTAAAATTCTCAGAACACGGAACAATGCATGGGTGATCTTAAAGACACTATCAGTTGATTTGCTAAATCATCAAATCGAAAATCATCAAAAATCAGATTTTTGCATTATGTAACAAGTTCAGGTAATCCTACCATACCCTGCAAATGATAAGACCAGAAGCAACCTAATAAGGACAGAATCGGAGGTTTGAGTCATTACTGTACAAACGGACACGTACTACAACCCGTAATGAATGGAGAATCGTATATTGGAACAACTGCCGTTTTCTTCGTTTCTGGCAATCTACAGCTGGAAAAGGTAACTTATGAGAATTTTTTACAGACTTATCCTTCATTAGAACCTATTCATGCACAATTTCAAATATTTTTCAAATCATGATAGTGTCTTTAAATAGATCCGATTTTTAGTATATTGCATACGTTTAACCCTTAAGTAACGTATCTGTCGTCACGTATCTGTCGGGCTTTTTCTTAGAATGCTGTTCTTGATGAAAGTAGGTGCTTCACCGACTTAGTCTCTATACCGGTATCAGGTATTACCGTCATACTAAAGCATGGTGTGTATTCGACTATGTATCACGCGTTTAGCAAGAGCGCAGTGGGAGGTAGGTAACGTAGCTGGCGCGGTATGAACGCACCGTAAGGGATTTCTTTCATTACCAGGCCTGGGAATTGTTACTTCAAAGCCAGATTTTTATGCAAACATGTATAACATGGCATGTGCTAATTTACCGGAGAATTGGAACATTCTTCTACGTTTATGTTTGGCAATTTTGTATCAATTTGAATTATGGTAACGTATCTGTCGGCAATACTGGCGACATGCTCTCAGAGAAATCTTATGAAACTTAATAATCCAATATTATCGTGTTTTGAACATTATAATTAGGGCATAATAGAGGGCGATAAAACTGTCATGTACCTGTGATATTGCGCTCTTGGTAACCGAGCAGGGACACCTTTTAAAGAATGGATTTGGGTTGGCGACCTTGCGGAAAAAACAAGAATAGGATATTCCCGCCTTTTGCGTGATACTTCGTGCCCGTTACAAGTTCTAGCCCACATCATGTTTGTAAGCATAACTCCTAAGTATAATTTATACTAATAAGCATTCATTCGAAACGAGCCCCCAACCAGCCTTTTAAACTGCATGAATGTGAGCGACACGAAAAAGGGTTTTGAACACTTTAACGGAGAAATGGCCCTTTAGATGTTATTGGGGTTAAAATGGCTAAAAAGTGCAAATAAGGTAAATTTCCATGTGAACAGGGGTCAACAATCAGGACGTGCTCCAATTTGGTAAAAAAGCAACAAATTGTTCTCCAGCTTAATGTGTCAAAATACAGTAAGTAAAAAAAAAAAAACACTTTGCTAGCATTGCAATGATAGTTATCATGCTAAGTGCCAAAAATAGGTCATGGGGCAACTAATCCAATGGCATTGACCTTCTTTGACTTTCTTGGACCTGTATCTCAGAAGTAAATATTTAACATAATCAAAACCTATACTTTTGTTAGTTCTCATTCCTTAGGCAATAATCCAGATTAAAATAACTAATCAGAGTAACTCAAGTTGAACCTGACAAATTGAGTTTTGCACTTTTAGCCATTTTTACCCAAACCAATGGTCAGAGATGGTACACAAAACGATACATTTTGGAATCCTTCTGGATCGACAGACAATATGACATACATTTCACATGTTTGAGTAAAGGAATTAAAAGTTTGACCCCTGTGCAAAATTCAATCTCAATTAACCCCTATTGAACAAAGTACACCACAATTTGACACAACGTAACTATCTTGCCTTGATGTAGAGGGTCCATACGAACTTACTAAAGGTGTCAAACCTGAGATGTAGTCAGGCATGAACGAATCCTAAATAGGGACCTATAATATCTGTCCTGTCTATACAATGTGTAATTAAGATGTCGTTAAAATTCTAATATCCGTTACTGATCATTCTCATACTAAAAGCTTGGTGAGGCATCTTTTATTTTGAAAATCAAATCGGCATCGCTGAAATTTCATTCATTGCCCAATTTTATCAAAAAACTAATTTCAGTCAGATCATATATAAACTTACCTTTGACTTCAAAGAGAGGCAGACAGACGCAGGCAGGGATATACGAATGAGTTCGTGTCTCATGTACATTTTGTTCCAGTTACAATCCAAACATTGCAACCTCAACGTGTGAAGGCCTGGCAAAATAAAAGGTATGGACCATGCCCTCAGGTGACTTCCTTTTTCTATTACCTTTGCCTTGGTACCATGACCTTGGATAGATGTCCATGCTATCCCCAGGCTTTCCCCAGCCAGTGGGGAACTTCACCAGTGCCATTTAAGCAGGAAAAACATGGTATTGACTCAGTACGGTGACGTCCCCAACTCAATACAAATTGTAGTACCATTTTGAATATTTCATGTTTGAAGAAAAAATCTTAATATTTTGTCAAAAAACTTATGCCACAGTGAGTGTGCCCCTTGTTGGCCCAGCCCCATGAGGCCCCTTGAGGCCCTGACCTTGATATCCTTGAGCCCCGTCCCTGGGCCCTCTGCCCTGGACCACCTTCTCCTGCCCCTTGACCCTTGACCTGCCCCTTGGGGCCCCTCGCCTCTTTGGCTCTCTCCCTGAGCCCCCTATGCCCTGTCTCTGGGCCCTGCCCCCTTTGACCTCCCCTCCCTTATCCCCTCCTTTCCCTATTTTATTTATTCAACAATAATAAAGGGAAGTTGGGATTTATGTTCATTCTTTTATGATTCATTAGTTCTAATTTAAACCAACTATGCATTTATCTGGGTTATAAATGTTCTGCTATTTATTTATAGATTTACTATTCTTTCACATTTCCTTGTTTGATAATTATTTTGTTCGGAAAATTTGCCTTATTTGTGCATTAATGATTGTTTGAATATATAACAAATTACTTGTGTGAAAAACCTCTTAATTTCCCGTATTTTGCTTAAATTTCAAATTTAACGTACAAGTGCCATTGAAAGTAGTGCAGTGACGATGGCCTTTGCCCTTGCTATATGCCAAACACAATGTTTCACTTGTGACATCGCCACCGCTATCCATGTATTAGAGGTCAGTTTCAATCGGACGCAAACTTTTCAAAGGAGATAGGAAACCTAACCAAACTGAAACATCCGACCATACGCACTACGTAAACTTTAACCTTCTGTTTT
>JAMKCH010041742.1:0-13124 GCA_023653785.1 Ophioderma brevispina
TGTACAGGGGGCTGATTTTGGCGTTAGAAAAATGACCAAATGGGGCAATTTTGTGTAAAAACTACACATTTTAATTTTAATTATTTCTCAATTATTGATGAGTTATAAATTGGTGTTTGTTTTAAATGGTTACAGAAATATCAAAATCCATATTATTTTTAATTTTTCTGTGTGTCCATCAAAACAAAGAACAGGTGGTCGCAACAACATACTTCTTTGAGTCTGTAAGATTTCTACAAATACTGAAGTATCCACTTTTCATAATTTTTCCTAGAGAAACTACACTCCTTGGTGATGATAAGGTGTCATATGAAGAATCAGTTTAGAAAATTCTCACGTTCGAAGTTTGCAGATTGAGTGTTTCTTCTATGGAAATAACTAGTGTTTTTATTTTTCCTAAATTATTTCCCCTAAAATTTTTTTCTAAAGAATTAAACATTGATTAAAAAAAAGCCACATGATATTAGGTATTTGTTTTCTAGACACACACATCCCCTAAATTTTCAGCTAAAAGTACCATCCATTTAGCTGGGAAAATTATTTTTGTAAAATTTGGGATTTTTAAAAATAAATAAAAACACTACAAAATTCGTGCATTCTTGAAACTGCAAAAAATATGGAGGAGAGTTCATGCTCCATAGTCAAGTTTGACTAAATTGAGTCAGGGGTTTTGATTTTTATGGTATTTTTCTGTAGACCAATTTATTCCGATGATCCTACCTTAAACAACCCCGTAAACGATGTCATAGCGCTGGTTGCAGTATTATTTTGCCGCCTTCAAGATATCGTCACAATCATATTCGCTTCATCTTCGTGGCTGCCTCAAAGATACCTTACAACATATGCCTACAGCATTTAGATTGTTTTTCCACATAACACTCCCCAAGATTTCACATGGGTCGTCAGGGCAATTTACGATTAAGTACTTGCCAGTGACACAAACACTTGACCACAGTGGGGCTTGAACTCACAATTTTAACAGTCTAATGATCAAAAGTCCTACACTTTTCCATTGACCACACTTGCTCTCCTATCAACATGATGCTAAGCAGAGGTCCGGCGCAAGCTATGCGCCAGGTGCTGCTATCCCGTCACCACTTTTTGAGAAGCAAAAAAAAAAAGCGGGAGAAGAGAGGAGGAAGAGAAGAGAGAGAGAAGCAAAAAGAGAGGGAGAGCAAGAGAAGGGAATGGTTTCGATCAAATTTGCATGAGAAAAGCGTTTTGGGACATCGAACTTGCAAGGGTTTTTCCATGAACAAGTACCAGAGAGCCCATCTAGAAAACACAATTTTCCCGGGCCTTAGGGACGCACAATTATACTTCAGGGAGGGGGTGGGGGTTTGAAGGGTTTTTTTTAAAAAAAAAAATATCAAACTTAAAAAAAAAAAAAAAAACACTTTTCCTTGGAAAAAAATCATAAAATTACCCACACCTTATAAGAGGGTTAAAAAAACTTGCCCTGTGGAACACCGAACAAATTGGCCCTGTTACTTACATTGGAAAATACTCTATAACCCTAAAATTTTCATTTTTTTTTCCGCGCGTATTTAAAAAATTACAGACCTAAGTTAATTGTAGGCTTCTCCGATTTGAGGAATGACGACAAATTTTAATTGAAGAACAGTTTGGCGAGTGCTTCATTCAAATTAGCCTTACACACCCGTTTATCTTTTTTAGACCGTTACTCAAAGTAGGCTATAATACTATTTTTTTATAATTATACTTTTCAATTTTAATGGGGTCTATCAACATGAATAGAAAATATGCCTTGAAAAAACCTAAATCTACTCCTAAGTTTCGCCGACCCACACCCGCAGGGCTGCTGGCTATTATTGCTGCGGCCATTACACAGGCAAAACGAAAACAAATTTGATTTTGCTTTGCAAACGGTTGGTCATGCATTAAAAATAATTAGTGTTACAATCAAATGTGCATAGGAAAAAGTGAACATTGCAAGGGTTCCCGCGCTTTGCCCAACTCCCCGACAGCTCAATATACGTACGCGTACTATCCATGCACTTTGCATACCAAATGTTAACACATCAACTATAATTTACTTTTTAGAAAAACCGTTATCATACCTATAAGGATTATTTCAAAATGTTTCTATCAATTTTGCATGGGAAATGGTGTTTGGAAAGCGAACATCGCAGGGGTTCCGCGCTTTTTCACGGGAGGGGACATCCCCTCCCGCACCCACCCCATACACTTTATACAAACTTTCCATGAACACTTTATTCGTAGTTCAAACAAAACAACCACCAACTATATATTTACTTTTTTAAACTCAACCTACAATAGGGTCATTCCGCAAAACACCAAGTGTGGAAACCCACCTCTCATATTTTGTTTAAATTGGCAGTCAAAAAGGGGAAAGGTACATTTTATGGTCTACGAGGAGGTCAAAAGGAAGAAATTCAATTCCCATCCGTTTGAAGTTTATGGGGCTCTCAAGTTTTTTAACGACTTCTGACTATAAAATTGTGATTCAGTATTAAAAAAACTTTATTAATGCATTTAGATAATCATTAGTTGCCACTTTTTTGCATCATAATAACAAAGCAAGTAGAATGTCTTTGTATCCCCCTAGAAAAAATAGCCCTCAAAATAGTTGCCTGGTGCAAAATGACTAAATGGGACAAACAAGAGGGCGCTTATTTTTGACGCGTACACCTGATATGAAGGTCTAGCATTGAAAAAATTATTAGCGCATAACATCACATGTGATCTGTTTTGTTTTGTAATTTTTGAAGTCTTCATTGAAAACAGATGAAAAGCAAATTGGCCCATTTTGGTTTAAAATACCAGAATTCAGAAACCTTTACCAAAATGCTAGAAAATTTGAACTGGGTCCCTATCATGTCAGTTAGGAATTGTTTGGGACATGTTCTGGATGATACTGATCACATCTAAATGTCTGTAGTGATGAAAAAAAATCCCAAAATACAATTTATAGTGAAAGGTTTCTGAATTCAGTCAAATTTTAAACCAAACTGAGCTTAATTTTGCTTGATATTAAGTCCACATTTTTTCCTGAAGACAATCAAAACTACAAAACAAAACTTCTATCACACATTGGTGTTATAGTGTATGCTAATATTTGTTCAATGCTAGAACTTCATATCAGTGGTACGCGTCAAATAACCGCCCTCTATGTGTGGTCCCCATTTTAGTCCATTGTGCACCATGGCAACTATTTGAGGGCATATTTTACTAGGGGGAGCAAAGAAATTCTACTTGCTCTGTTATTGATGCCATAGTGGCAACAAAAAAAAAAAAAAAAAAAAAAAAAATAATGATTTATAAATAGCATTAATAAAGTTTTTTTTAAATACGAATCACAATTTTATCGTGCGAGTCGTAAACTTTGAGAGCCCATAACATCAAAACGGGGGGGAGAATGGAATTGAATTTTTCCTTTTGACCCCTCTGATCCACTAAAATGTACCTCTGACTGGGGCAATTTCAACAAAAGCTGAGAGGGTGGGTTCCATACCTTGGTATTTTTGGCATGGAATAGACCCAATATCTTGATAGAACCTGGTAAAATGACGTTGAAACAGAGCTCAAATAAGAAATGGCGGCTTGTGTAGAGAGAAATAAGTCAAAAACTACTTTGCACACACTTAAGTCTATGGGGCATCGTGTTAACAATAATCAATACCATTGCAATAAACTAAGGCCTACTTAAAACATAACTACACACACCCGTCAAGTTTGTGTGAGATTTTTACCCTTTGAAATGAAATGAAGACTATGTAAATCGTGAAACTGAACCAAAGATACGTACACTTGGATCACTTATACATTTTCAAAAATTAATATCCATTTCCAAAATATTAAGTTAATTTCATTGTATAGACTTGAATTAAAAGGGGCTTGCATTCTTTTCTTGTCAGTAACTTTATCATCACTTTTGAAACTGAGCTCAGTCCAGTGTTTAGCTCTAAAAAGTAAGGCATTACACTGGAAAGTTTTTTTACAGAAGAGTTAAATAAATACCAAGGTCCCATGACGGGGCTGGGTAAGTGTGTTCAATGTTGAGTCCTTATCTTTGCTATAAATGTCCCTCCCGCACCACCCCATACAGCTTTTCGAACTTTTCCATGAGCACTTTACGTAGTTTCAAACATAACTTAAACTCACCAACTATATATTTACTTTTTTAACGTGATCATACCTACAATATCTTAAACCTGTGAAAATGACGTTTGACAACAGAGCTCAATAACAAAAATTGGCGGCTGTGTATAGAGAATAAGTCAAAAACTACTTTGGCAGACACGAAGTCAGGGGGCAATCTTGTTAACAATACTCATAATACCATTGCATGAACTATAGGCCTACTTAAAACCTAACTAACCCCCTTCAAGTTTGTGAGATGTTTACCCTTTGAATTGAATGAGAGACGATTTAAAATCGTTAAACTGAACCAAAGATACGTACACTTGAATCACTTATCATTTTCAAAACTTAAGATCCATTTAAAATAATTAAGTTAATTTCAATTGGAGAGATTTGAATTAAAAGGGGCTGCATTCTTGTTCTTGTCAGTCACTTTAGCATCACTTTTGAAAGCCTGTTAGCTCAGTCAGTGTTTAGCTCTAAAAAGTAATGGCAATTTACAACTTAGGAAAGTTTTTTACAGAAGAGTTAATAACTACCAAGTCCCATGACGGGCTGGTAAGTTTGTCAATGTGAGTCTTATCTTTGCTATAATGATCGCCAACTAAGTTCCTAGAAGACTTACGTGTGTGCAAAGTGTTTTTCACTTTTTTTTATTCTTCTCCAGATGGCGGCCATTTTGTCATTCAGCTTTGTTTTAACGCCGTTTTCATCACCAGGTTCCACAATATAATTGTAGTTAATAAATATGTCCTACCACATTTGAGAAATTTGCATAAGAAAAAGGTGTAAACTTTTTAGGACCAGCGTAAGTATTAAAAAAAGCAATACACGCGAAGTTGAACCACTTGCAAATTTCAAGTTTTTTCATCACATTGCAAATGGGAAAATGTTGTTTGGAAAGCGAATGTTGCAAGGGTATCCGCGATTTCGCGCAGGAGGGGAACACCCCTCCCGCCACCCACCCCCGGAGACTTGATATAGGAAACTCCTACATGAACATTTATGCTTAATTCAAACAAAACTAACCCATCAACTATATTTTACTTTTTAAACCGTTGATCATGCTATAACATTATTTCCAACAAATTATTTTATCTAAATTTGCAATGAGAAAATGGATTTTTGGAAAGCGACCTTGTCAAGGGTTCCTCGCTCCGCGCAGGAGGGGGACTGGTTCTTTAAACCATAATTTCAGGTCAAAATCTCATAAAAGCCAGGAATGCAGCCGCGTTTCGTGCGTATAAAAACCTTTACGCTTATATGCTCTGCGTACACGGACACGCATTATCCCCCCTCCGCACCACTTTCAATTTGCTTCCGCCGGCCCTGTTAAGGTATGATAATTGGTTAGTGTCCTGGATAGATTTTGTTGAATATTGAATGCAATGTGGGTTTTGGTGGCAGAAACATGCATGCCAACAGGTAGATATTACATTACCGTAAGGTTCTCTTCATCAGTTTCATCCAGGAAAAGGGTGCCTACTTTACAAGCTCTATGTGTTTCAAAGCAAAAACCCAAGATCAACTCATCCAAAAGCTCTGCCAGAACATCCTCTTCAATTCCCTGTAAAGGGAGAAAAAGCAAACAAACATATGAATAATGCATTGTAAATGGGGTCTTTCACTAGTTTTCCCTATACATTTCTTTGTACTTGGAAGGGGGAAGAGAGAGAGAGAGAGAGAGAGAGAGAGTGAGTGATAGCCACACTATGTGGCCCTAGACAGACGAGGCCGAAG
The DNA here is from genome assembly GCA_023653785.1 of Ophioderma brevispina. Taxonomy (NCBI): domain Eukaryota; kingdom Metazoa; phylum Echinodermata; class Ophiuroidea; order Amphilepidida; family Ophiodermatidae; genus Ophioderma; species Ophioderma brevispina. The sequence goes on from JAMKCH010041742.1 coordinate 5,866, forward strand.
GCCGAGCCGAAGGCTGAGGAGCGAGGCCGAGTGAGTGAGTGAGTGAGTGAGTGAGTGTCTAGTCCTGCTGAGCATGACTCCTCCATATGTACAATTATCATAATGCCATTAACTTAACAGAGGAGTCGTGCCAAAATAGTGTGCAACTGATATGACAAAATTTTTGTCTCACATTCTCCAATAATTTTCACGCTTCACACGAATAAAAATATTGAAAGTATTCCTTAGAGTGTTATCAACAACAGGATAGTCGTAAATATCTTCATCAACTCTTTTTTTGAAGTGAAATTTAATGAAATTTCAAGACTTGCAAGATTCTGACCAGTGACTAAGTCCCGATTTTGTATTGCCAGGTGCTTAATGAAAGCTTGTATGCCACATGACATATTTCACAAGGTGTAATATTGGCTAACACAGCGCCTTGGGCATATTTTTGCAAAATCCAGATTGAAATGCCTCAATTAATTTAATATGTAAATATGCATGATGTTATGTTGGTTGTCTCATTTGCCAGCCAGTTCAAGTAATTTGCATATCCCATATCCCAACAAGAATGAGACTACTGAAGGGATGAAATCATGAATAAACATATACGCAGATTAATACGTCACCGGGCCTAGCTGAAAAACACCTTATTTTATACAGGGCGTAATCTGCCAACCATCATCCATCATGGTTGTAAAAGAGTGTTTAGTGAAAGCACCGGTGAAGCTTATTGAATAGGAATTAGGTAAGATTATATGAAAATTGGAGGTGACATGTTGTCAGTGGTCGAAATTTGAAGGCTACACAAAAATGTCATAGCTGATACACATAATGTTGTGGGACTTCACATATAAGACTGTTAAAGGCATACCGCGGGTTCAGAAACTTCCGGAAGAAACCATCTTCCGGAAGAATGGAAGAAACTGGGAAAAAAGGTGTTTCTTCCAGTTTCTTCCGGAAAAAACTGGAAGAAATTGGAAGGAAACTGGAAGCTTTGCACTTCAAATCATCAAAGCTATTTTAATGGACCTCACCGCATTTCCAAATGTTTTTTTTTCAAAATGAATTTACAAGTTTATATCATGTTATCCCTTGAAGTAATAGTAAATTGGTCACAATTTTGTTTTGTCTTGCAAAATATACAGACTATTGATAATTGTAACCTGTTTCGAAATCTGTCCATATGCGCATTTTAACTATAATTATCAGTTATAATCGTAGATGCAAACAATGAAAAAGCTTTTAAAATCTTGTATGGCCAATTTGTTAATTTTAAAACACAAGTCATAAAAGTATTAACAACCATTATTGTTCTTTGTTTTACATATTGTGGTATAATACAGGTTGAACTTTGTCTTGCCGACTGGGAGGAACCTGGGTTATTTTCAGGGAGACTATACAATTTCCTTAAAGAAAATGGAAGTCTCTGACAACACCATGAATACTTGGCATTTCTTTTGTGAAATGTGTTTAAGGGTTGTTTTACAATCAGGGTACCTCAGCTGTCTCATTTGGGGTGACAAAATAAAGTTGCATGATTAATTTCAGTATTGATGTTTTGCAATGTAGGCAAGTCAAGAAGTCTCATTCAAAATTTGAGGAGTCACGTCTCGTGAACATTTTATGATGATCAAATGTTACATTTTTCGGAGAGGAAAAGATTTTGACAGAGCATTTCATTTTCTACATTGGGGTGAATGAAAAAACAAAGTGCTTTGATTATTCTTCAGTATAATTATTTTTGTATTATAGATAATTTCAAAGAGTATTCCAAAATTTGGAGGTGTGAGGTCTAGAAAATAATTATGGTTAGTGAAACTTAGTGTTTTCGGAAAGGACAGATTTTGACGAAACACTGACTTCTAACATTTGATCATTGATACAGGTAAATAAAGGGGTAGCCACCGGTGTTTACTACAAATGTATAGAACATAAACGAGAGTTTTATTAGAGAATATCACCAAATCATATGTCAATGTTAGTTTAAGCTTTATTAGCTAAATATGGAGAGGCCATTTTTTTACGTATTACTACTAAATTTCAAAAACTGCACTGCATGTACCAACTGGTCAATTCTTTTAAGATTTCTGGCTATTAATTACCTTGCTTCAAATGTTTTTCTACATGTCTGAATGTTGTCCCAAATGTTCTTGATGACATTGTTAAATCTACGCAATATTAACCTACTTCAAATGGGACAGTGATTTTTTAAGCACCATGCCGGCTCCCATATAAAGGTGAAAGATGAGGGTAACCAATTTTAACTATATTTGCAATTTGAAACACTTCGGTCAAACAACTCAGAGTGGTGATATAAAAAATCCATGGGCCCCCCTGGCCCCTATGAGGAGGGGCTAGGACCCCCTAAAATCAGGCCCTTTTAATCAATTTTACAAAACTGCTTATAACCGAAATACCAAAGTTCAAGGTTATATAAATAATTCAACAAGAGAGGATTCAATGAATCGTGGCCCATATGTATTGAAAGAATGTGCTTTCCACCACTTCTGTTTGTATTTCGAATATTCCAGGTTAAGTCCACGAATTACGTCATCAAATATGGCCAAAAATGAAAAATATCATGTTTATAATATTTCTCAAAAATACACCAATTCAAAACACCATATCTCCATACTCAAGATATGTGGAGGGGCCTAGTACTCCAGAGAGTTGATTTTATGAAGTTCATGTAATTGTTGGCAACCATTATAAAGGTATTCTACTGGGTCTGACTATTCAGAAAAACGATGTTTGCCATTTTTTTCCGTTGACCTTAGTGACCTGACACGAGGTCAAAGGGTCAAAATGTATACACGTCCAAAGTATACGACATGGTTACTACAATGTGGCAAATTTCACAAGGAATATTGCATATGATATTTATTTTGTTACTTGAGCATTTGTTTCTTGTGATATGCAAATAAGCTAATTAGAGACAATAAATATGCATACGTTTGTCTTATTCAGAATGTGAGTCGGGTAAGTCATGTCCAAAGCAAGCGTTAGGCCTAATGTTTTTTGCACCAATGTCATAGTGAACCCTACCAACTACCCATTATCCTTGCTATTAATGCCCCTGGGTAAGGAACCAGTTTTGTCATGAAATTTACACGAAGAAAATGGTATGTAGTCTATATATCCCTCGTCTTACCAAGCCTTTTTCTCTGTAACACCGTTTACCAAGGAGGGGGGGGGGGGTGGTTACCACCCCCTCTGAATTGTTATAAAGCACCCGATGCTTATGATTGAGATACCAGTGATAGTTAGGTCCTCCTCTTTCCATTGATACCAAAATAGTACCAACATACCTAGAAGGGCTCACAATGACGTCATACATCATTGGTTGCCGACAAAATTGGCATTTTCCATAGAAAATAGGCGAAAATCGAATTCTTGCGCTAACAATCGTAGGATATCGGATTTTCATGCGTTTTCAGCTGTAAAAATGATGGCAATTGACTAGTTTACATAAACCTAGAGTTAAGAGCCATACTGTTGGATATATTCCAAAATGTACCATAAAATATCTGTAGGTGGCAAACCCCCCCCCTTTGACTTTGAAGCATACCCTAACCCGGTGAAGGTGCTACCTCCATTTTTTCGCTAAAGTGAGAACCGAAATGGATTGAGAGACGATTACCATAGCTTTTTCGAAAGCTTTGGCATTTGCACATCGAGCAAAGTTCACTAGCAGGGGGTGGTACCCCCCCCCCCCTCCCCTTGGTAGACGAGGGTTAAACCAAATCTATCTCTGGCCTGAATTGTTGGTTTATAAACCGTGAAACAACACGATTCGCACTATACAAATACAAAAGTTAGTGTTACTAGTTATCTTAAAGTCTCAGCCACACATGTGTTGGTTTTTTAATTAAGTTTTCCATCCAGGGCCCGGGGATGGTCCCTGTTCAATTGATAAGGGGATGCATGTGTGCGACCAAAGAAAACCATAAAAGGGTATATTTTTCAATTGTGCACGATACATACGTCAAAAGGTGAGCAAACACTGAATCTTGAAAAAAAAGTGTACTTTTCACACTTGAACCGGACTTGAACTTACATTATGTAACGATTTTGAGAATTTCGAGTATTGTCTGTATTCGCCCCCTATTTTGTGTAAATGGAGCTATTCAGTAATAGCACTAAACAAATACACCAATTTCTACTTGCTTAGGGGTCAATTATTGCCAATACTTATTAATGGTAGGATACACTTACCATACGTGTTTAGGGTGCCTTTTAGACCATTCAAATTACTTGTACTTGTTCACAGTACTTTTTTAAACTAACTCCTTGTTAGGGGTTCGGGACTTTGTGGACGTTTTGGTAAAAGCAGACTCACCCCCCTAAAAATGGCCCATTGATGAACAGCTCATCACTAAAAAGTGGACTTTCTTGTCAACTTTCTCTACACTTTGGACCATGTTTAGGACAAAATCACAAATAGGTGGACTTTTGCCCCTTTTGTGGGGATTTGGTGTGTGTACGTGTATGTGTGTGTGTGTGTATTGGGGGAGGGGGTCGAGGTGACCTGCTGCTGATCTTGGGATATTCCCATCTCCATACTGCCAGTGCCCACGTTCATGAACACAAGTCATCCGCTCAGGGTGATTTTGAATTAGGTTATTAACAATTAGATTCATTACTTAGGGGTATTTGCCCTGATTAAATGCACACTCTATACACTAAGATCAGGGAAATAATGATCATGTTCACTGAAACAGGTTCATCAAGAAAGAAGGCTAAATTGAGATAACACGTGTTGTTTAGAACACTTAAGATTTGGTGACGTATGTGTTGGTTGACAAGAATTATACATCTATCTATCTATGGACTAAGTGACAGCAGCCCGTGGACAGCAGTAACAATGTTTTCCATGTTCCTGTCACATTTTTTATGGAAATCGGATTTTGTGGGAAACATTTTTACTGTGTACACAAATGCAGTTCTTACATGGCCATTTAATAGCAGCTATATGGGTATGACTCACTTGATCTTGCTTTAGCTATAATATTCGGGTCTAGTGTTGAAAAGGATACAGCATCAAAAGAAGAGAATCACAATTTTGTTCTTGCACCTTTTTTACAAACGTGTAAACATAATTTGGTTTACGCAACAAATGGTCATAATATCAGCTGTGATGCATGAGGGTTGGTATATGCAGGGGGGATTCTCAACCCAATTAACCATACGGGGACTTGGCCACAGACTCAGTCCCCTCATTTTAGCCTTCTGGTATATCAATTGCCCCTTTTTTCATTCCAATTTTGGTGTATGAACAATGGTCTTTTTTCAATATTTTCTCAATCGGAAAACCCAATTTTTCTAAAGACTTATTGGGAAAATTAGTCAAATTTTCTCAATCTGAATAAATTGTCCACATTTGAGGAAAAAAGGGCAATAATTTGCCATTACATTGGCCCTACATTTGCATCTCTGGTAAGCGATGGGTCCCCTTTTTTGGCAAAAAAAAAAATGGTGTAGCTATGGGTACTACTTCCGGGGGCACGTCCCAAACCAAACCTATACCCCCCCGGATATAGGGTGACAACGTGATCCATGGTCTCTGGATGGAATCGAATAATGAAAACATTCATACATGTGACTGAGACCCTAAGCTGATAGTATACATACTTTTGTCCCTCTGAAGTGCGAATCAGGTTTTTTTCACGGTAATAACGACTATTCGTTCCATGGATTTGGTAGACTACATCGATCATTTTCTCATTGCATATTTTTCAAAACACTTACTTACTTTACTTACCCATGGATATAAAGGATAATAGCAAGAAATAATGGGATTGTGTAGGGTTCATTCTACATTTGGGTCAGAGTAGAAGTGTTACAGATGACTACATTGTACAGAACTTTAGGCCGAACTCTTGCTTTGGACAGGACGGTGCCTGCTAAAGGCAATTTTAATGCATAGTTGATTGCTCTAATTAGGTTATTTTGCATATTAACAAATGAAAAGGTCAATACAAAATAAATATCATATGCAATATTCCTTGTGAAAATTGGTACCAAGGTCGATAAACTGTGGACGATGTATGCCCATTTGAAACCTTTGACCTTGTGTCAAGGACACTAAAGGTCAACAGAAAAATCTGGCAACATCGATGTTCTGAATAGTCAGACCCAGTTATAACGTTATAGTGGTTGCCAACGATTAACATGAACTTCCAATTCACCAATTTTACATAGGCCCCTTCACTACTAGTTTAAAGAGAAAATCATGTATCATTAAGATGAACATTTTCAAACTATACATAATTTTTTCCAAATGTGGGAGTATGTAACCATTTTTAATAGGGGTGTTTTGTTGCTTCCTATTTTAATCACATTGGGGTAAAAAAAGAATTAAAATTTTAATAAACCCATTTTTAATTGTTAATGGATTAATACACCTATATCAGTTGAGGATTGGTGCCTGATGTTTTTTATGATGGTAACCACTCCACATAGCTATGATGTATTATAAGAAAAAGACATTTTAGGTTGGTGGGGGGGGCAATTAATCCCATATTGTATGTACATTAAAAATAGGTGGGCAGACTAATACAATCTGACAGTGCAGAGTGTGAGTATACAGTGCACCTCTAGTTTGAAACCTCATGAAAATCAAATATTTACTACATTAAACTGGTTACTTAGTAGAAAATAAAAATTAATCTTGATAGGAGATGGTACATAGCCATTTTTAAGTAGGGTGTTGTGGTGTTGTTATGACGTCTCATGTAGACGTCAAAGGTCAAATACCTTTCAAACACCAATAAATGAGCCTTGTCAACAAGTGTATCTAAATTTTATATAATATAAAAGATTTTTAATGATTTGAAATTGATTCAAGAATGTTGGTATGTCCGAAACAACCATTACATATATAATAAAATTAGTCACACAATTTTATATTTTGACACTTAATTCCAAAACCGCGTTGCAGGGTGAACATGATATGTCCTCACATCGAAGACTCTAAAATGACAGCGCACAAGTTCATATAAAACTCCTCATTGTAATATATTCCAACGGAATCTTCTCATCAGTCGTGAAGGTAATCTTGTCCAGCAGTTCAAGACGACTGGCTTTTTCCCTCGACGACACTAATGTTCAACAATAAAAATCCAGTTATATAGCCACCATCAGTCTGCTGTCAGTCTATGTCCTCATATAGGACCACAAGCACAACAAATTGTAATCCCTTTTTTGATTCCAAAACTGAGCTCTTTGGCTTAAAAGACGACAGCGACAATTCAGCTTATCAGCTCCGTGCGGCA
>JAMKCH010041743.1:0-26270 GCA_023653785.1 Ophioderma brevispina
CAATCCGTGAAATAGCTTCCCTTTATAATGATTTTAAAGGTCACTGGATCGACCTTACTAAGGTTCAAGGTCATCCTGGAATTAAAAAAAATGCCCAAATTAGCTTCGAATTTTGTTTGGTGTCACCCGCAATTATTCATAACTTGTTCATAGATTCCGAAATTGTACTATGCTAGTCCAATGTGCTGTAGTATTTGTTTGCAGAATTACAGAGCAAAATGTAACAAGGTCTACAATGGTCCAATGGGGTCCTGGTGTAGCTAGAATGCAGAAAAAAATCATAGCTGATTTTTTTTTTTCAGGATATTTTCCTAATTTTCTGCAGGGCAAAACCATATCACAGTCCACAATAATCCCTGTTGTGCGTATGGAGGAATAAGGGGGTAAGATTAATACGTGATAACAAAACTTAAAATAAGTCAATTGAGTTAAATCGGGTGGTCCAACCTTTTGAAGCGTGCCACACTGGAATGAATCACACAACTAATTGGGGGCCGCAAACAAGTAATCGGGCTCTCAGTTTGGTTTATGACGTCCCCTACATAAGTCTGGAAGGTAGGACCCATATCTATACCAATAGTTCCCAAAAAGGGACCATACGGAGTATTGCAGATTTGGGTCAAATTTGCAAATTTTTGTTGACCTTTTTAGCAAATTGGGAAAAAAAATGGGCTACATTTTGAGGAATTTGAACTAATTTTCCACAATTGTATAAAATTTTGATTTCAGACTGATGGAATCTGGACCAATTTTCCAATCCAACAATTTTTAAAAGTTCGGTTTCAGATTGAGGAAATTGAACTTATTCAAATACATTTAAACAAAATCTATTACTTAAGATTTTTAGTATTTTATTTGGTTCTGGAAAGAACCGCGCGGACCGCATGAGGAGTCTTAGCGGGCCCAAAAGGGCCCGCGGTGGCCCTCGGTCCGCAGGTTGGTGACACCCTGAGTTAAATCTGGACTATTCTATTCTAGTCCACATGAATAAGCCAAAAAATGTAGTTTGTGAAGTTTAACTTTAGTTTTAGGCATACGGTAATATTTTTCAAAACATACGATTTAATTAAACTATTCCAAAGTACTCGCACTCGTATATTGTAAATTTATGGCAAAAATGCTCCATTCACACTATCTACATCTTCTAAATTTGACCTTAGGCAGTGGCTTCTGACCTACCCATAGACCATGTAGCCACGTGCAGAAGTGAGCCTATAACTCTGTAAGCAATTACTTGAAACTATTAAATAGAAATCATTTGAGTTTATATACACAATCAGGCGAACAATCTGAGCATTTTAACACTTAAACCCTGTATGACCTTGAACCGGTTTTTCCTTATAGTCCCATATACTTAATAATCCATAAATCACACAATGGCACAATTGCTTTTTTAATCCTTATGACATGAACACAAACGGTGTACTTTGAACGCAACCTTTTGAATTTAACCCTGTACAACTTTACCCCTTATTTCTAAAATACACACGTCGGGAGATTCTTGGGCCACCTTGCTATGTTGCTCTTACACATCAGGAAACTATCCTGAAAAAAAAAAAATTATCTTTTGGTATTTATTTCCAGTGTTTTTCTATATATCTTTTCTAGCACTCTGTATTTTTACCCCAGATATTTTTTGAACATTAAGGGGCATTTTCGTCTCCCAACCGCGGTCCCCCCTCGTTTTCTTTAAAGTTGAGATTTTTATAGCATCTTAACCGTTCGCCTTAGTAATCCACGTTAACCTAATCTTGCTGCAAAGTTCGGTCGTATCTGTAAGAAGATTGTAATTATGTACTTTCTGTCCGTACACGGACAGAACAGTAGCCTATGGAACGTGGGGAATCAACCTTTGCTCATAACCCAAAACTGCAAGATCGCAATCAAACTTTGTGGTGAATTAGGCTTTTCTGCAGGATATCTAGTGAACAATGAGAATAACAGAAGGTGCTGAAATATCACGAAATGCACCTTGTTCACTGGGGTATACCGTATAGTCAGGGAGAATTGTGGGCACAGGGTGAAATGGAGTACAGACTTTTCCTATTGATTGATTTTTGTCACTGATGACCTAATCTAATAAGTTCTGGAGGGTGTGCAAATTTTTCGGGCAGTGCCATTTTCTAGAAATCCAATATTGCCGCATCACTCTCAATTCAATTCAAATGGCTAATTTTTTATGCACTAGATCCAGGTTTTAAAGCACGAGGAATCTTTTGACCGGTTATTGACGTGATTTGATCACAACATTACATCAAATCCCAATATGGCCACCCTAAAACCCAATATACCCTAAAATCATTCAAGAGACCATAACTCATCAAGTAATATTGTGATAGAGGCATAATTCTGCCCTCTATACCCCGTAGGAACTCATATCGGCATTTCAATTGTGTTAACAAGCTTAACCAATCAAGATGGAAGCCACTATGGCTGCATTTTAAGATATTTAAAACCTACCTTGTCATATAGTCTAATATAATAACTGGCCTCATTTGTGAATTTGTAAGTATGTTTTCAAAACAATATACCAGATACGAGTTAATTAATGCCAAAGACATACGTCTCATACTTTAATTTAAACTTTATAATCATTTTGGGTGTTTTTACCAAATACATACAGATTATCGTAATTTTATTAGTTTTAAAGGAAGGTAACGAAATCAAGCCACATTGGCCCCCATCTTAACACTGTTGCATGTTACGAAACAGAATTCCAGATAAGAATGTCCATGGGCAAATACTTTCCCTACTTAATTTACAAACCTTTTTTTTTTATAAATAGATGCGTTGTGTATGTCTAACATATAATACACATATAATGTAAGGTTTTGACTATTTTTTTAAAGGCGGCTGTATTGGCTGCCATCTTGAATTTTTAAAATGTAAAATTTAAAAATGAATTTGTTGATGTCATTAATCTTTAATGTGTTAGTGATCAAATTACATGTATCTCATAAGTATAAAGCATAACGCATGCATTGACCCCCGCTGGAATTAAGCCCATAAACTGCCAAAAAGGCAGAAACACTTGAACTTTGTTTTTTTTGGGGTTTCCGGCAGTCGTTGGAATGCATTCTCAGAGGTTGTTAGTACCACTTGCAGAGTGATCATTTTAAACAGATTCTAACATCGCAGAATATAGTTTTTAGGTGTTAATCATGTATTCAAGTAGCGTAACTAGGTATAATGGAGGTGTTAAGATCATTTTAATGATTCCGAGAGCAAATTTGACTTTTGAGCACCCATATTGGATTTGGTGGCAATGTAATGATAAAATTACCTTACAACACTTTCCGTGCTTAAAAAAAACAACCGGAGTACCGAGAAATATTTGTCCCTATCCTGAAATCTTAAGGTCTGATTAGTGATTTTTTGGACATGGTTGCAGCCTATTGATTTTTAAAAAAAATGTTTTCGTTGTTTTATTTTTTGCACACCCTCCAAAAATTCTTGGCTCGGTCCAAATGAACTAAAATCTATCATAGAAAAAGGTCGTGTACTTCCATTGCCATCCTTCAGGCTGTGTGCCTAACTTCTACTGACTAGTATCACTGATTCAAACTGTTAAAAAAAAATATAGAAACGTACGTCCCGCTGCCCTGCCCAAAAAAAAAACGACGCTCCATCTTGTTCGTTGATGCAACGATCAACACTTCCGATTTTCCGTGTCCAGAAATTATGATCTAGGCTCGGACAAACTACTACCCGTTGTAAACTTTCAAAAGCACACATAAACATAAAATACCCGCCAAAATATAGTTCAAATATCGTGGGCTTGTTCAGTATCAAATACTTACAAATGTGCTACTTTTGAATTGTTGATATACCGGTGATAAAAAAAAACTTGACCCAGATTGTGTCCGCCATTTGTGAATTTTTTAAGTAATATATATCTAACATATGTGGTATCATCTGAAAGCGTAGTTCATGATCTTTAATAAATTTGCTGAAGATCAATTCAATATCGGTTGGAATAGACGATCTACCGTCGCTTGAATCAAGTAGGCTGTTTTGCGCTCTGTCGCACGGATTCATATTATAAAGAACGGTGTTCAGCGATAGCAAATCAGTGTCCAGAAGAAAATCGGCTTATTTATTTACGCATAATAAGTGTACGCCATTTACCCACTCCACAAAATTCAGTCAAAATTACTCATGGACGCCCCTTAACGTTTCTGGTCCGCATTACCCATAACAAAATGATTATTGAAAAATATTTAACTTGATACATGTATCAGTTTCTGGAGGAGTGGCATGAATCATACCATATGCAGGAACAGACATCGGGACAACCATTTTGAGGTTTAAAGTTTGCTTAGTTGTAGACCAAATATTCCGACAATCTTGAAAAAAAAAGTGTTTCAAATAAACTTACCATATCACTGGCTTTTACACCTGTGAGATAACCACGTTGATTTGAAATAAACAGAGATATCTTTATCATATTTGGGGGAGTCTTTGAACCGCTGTTGCATTCAATGGGATCCGTGATAGGGGGTAAACTGACTACTTGAATTCAAAAGAACGTAACTCCCTATACTTATCAGATTGGAATTATCTTTGCAAGTAAGTTAAAGATAATGAAATAGGCTTTCCGGATGATACCACAATGTTAGATATATTTTATTTAAACATTCAAAATGGCGACAATTTGGGTCCAGTTATTTTTTTTACTCACCCTTTATCATTGCTTGTTTTTATATTATATGGCAATTCTTTTCTTAACTTTAAAAGGCGATGTGGAGACAGTACATGCGAAAATCCGATGCTGTGCCCATTAAGCAAATTTGGGTAGGTGATCATAAGACTCGTAAAAACACCAAATAGGATTATGGTATGTTCTTATTTTTTTTCAGTTTTGCATTAATTTATTTTTGTTTGTTGTTGTGTGCTTAAAATCCTTCCTCGTATGTTAAAGGATGGGTTGTTCCGATTATGTGTATTGTGTTGTCTACTTGCTATGAGAGCCGGGCACTTGCCCTACAACCCCATAAGACCGTGGGAAGCAAACTGCGGTTTTGATGGTACTCATAAGGCATGTTGCAAAGCCCTATTCCAATACTGGTGCTAATAAAGTGGTTAACCACTAAAACGGCGGTTTTTGTGTTTATATCTTGAGAAATGAAATGGTTCAGAGCTCAATTTCAGGACGCCAATGAGAAAAATACGGCGCTTTCCTTCTGATATCAAAATCGATAACACGGTGGGGTCGCGGGTAAATGGGGGTCCCAAAGACTATCGTAACACGCCCCTTTAAACACTTAAGTGGGGGGGTTCCTAGGGACGCTCAAAATTTTGTTTTCCCGCTGGCTGCTTACGCGGGGGATTTTTGCGCCGATTTTTTTTTGGTAATAGTCTGACGTTTTAAATGCGCTTCTTTTCCCCGGTTCTTTTCATCCAAAAAAAAAAATCGCCCCCCCCCCCTTGGGCACTAACGGAAGTCATTTGATAATATTGTTAAAAATAAAAGGATCAAGCTGATATATGTTCACACATACATTTTTTTTTTTTTTTTTTTTTTTTTTTTTAATAATTAAAAACAATTTCACTCGTGTGACGTTGCTAAGCCGTTACTGGTACAAAGTCCATGGAAAATGACGTGTATTTTGCAACTACCTTAAAAAATACAGGATTCCTAAACTTCAAGTATATTATTTTTCTTTTAGATAGATATCAACAATAAGTTTTTCAAAAAGGCTCATTTGAAAACAATTGTTTTGACCCAATTTGCAGCCCAAATAAAACCAATTCATTTTTTTATTGTGATTTGGGTGTTTGTCTTAAAAATGACCCATTCACATGTGTATAATTTCGTACCAAAATCTCCACTGGGAACGGTGGTTTCCGTATGGAGTGTCCCTGCCCTCCCCCCTTGGCACTACAGATGAAAACCCCCTTGGTCCTTAAGTGTTAATTTAACCTTATGAGCTGTCATTCGTTTATAACACTTGTTCAGAATTGGTTCTGTAATGATTATGGTCCTCTAAACTACATCTACGATTCTTATATTAGATGACAATGGTAGACCCCTAGGAGCCTTGATATGATATTGCACAAGAGTCTTACCAAATTGCTTGTTGGTTGCTACGCATAACTGCAATGTTGCCCTATGATTTCACTTTGTCATGCTTGAGCATTTTGAATGAATAAGGTGTGAAATTGGGCCACTGCTTCATAACCCATTAAGAGCTGAGTGTCCCCCTGAGAGTGTGTCCAAGCTACCATGCACATGTACGGACTAAACGTGAAACCTTAAAGTCTGACCAGAGATTTCGAAATATTCTTTTTTTTGTGTAATACTGAAAAATATCAAACTAGAACTAAGGATGTAACCTAAAATGCACAATATTCCCCCGAATTTGAGATGAATCGGATTTTCCGCGTTTGGATGCATTAAACATTGATGTTTATTATTACGTCCCATATGATACTGTGTATAACAAATTTCCAGGATCCGAATTTTTATAATAACAAAGTTGTGATTTTCTATATGAAGGAATCCGATTTAAGCTTAGCAATTTCACACAGTGATTATTAATGGCAATCATTAGTGTCCATGCAAAAACACGATTTTTTGGAAATTGAGGGCGCCCGTCCTCAGGAAATCCTCTGAGTCCGGCCTTTAAATTAGACGAGGGCCATTTGGATCAGTGGCTGATAAGACAAATGCTGCGTACAGCACTCAATGGCGAACACAATGGGCTAGATAAGCGGTAGGACACTCAGTCCCACAGACCGCTGTATTTCAATGAAACGAGGTTAAATGTCGTGATGGCATGTTCATCCTTGTCCACTGTTAGATGTACATAAGGTTATCATACGATGTTAGACAATTTTCCCAAATTTGTTAAATGGTTCATGTTCATCGTTGTAAACACAAACAGAAATGCCCAAGTGGAAAAGTTAGAATGCACAGAATGCACCAAGTGAGCTCAAATTCTTCCTGCTGTGGGCACTGATGGAACCGGTATAGGGATCCGCTTGTTATCTCCACGGTTATCTCGAGATAAAGCTTCCCTTATTTTGAAAGAAGGAACCAATAATCTCAAGAGAAGGCAGACTTGATACATTTGATCTTCCAATACACTTTTTATCTTTTTTATGATTCAAACATTAAAGTTGTTTTCCCCTAAATTCTCTACAATTCAATAGGAAACTGATTACCGCATTAGGGGGCAAGGAGAGCGTATATAAATTGGCCAAGGGGGTAACGGCGATTGTGCTCGTGAGGAACAGCACTGTAGATGAAGATCACGCCATTTTGATGAGGACAATGTATTGAAAAAATGTGATTTCACCTAATCACCAAGAGAAACCCACCTACAAAGATTCTTCCAAGGGTCAGAATTTGACAGGTACATTTTTGTAAAATGCTTTTTCTTTCTTCTTTGTAAGGGGGTGGTTCATCAAAGTGTGGTTTCCAATATGCGTTTTGAGATCTATAGTAAACCACTTAAAGGCAATAACACAGCCATTTTTTTTAACTGAGCGCCCCAAATGTTCAAATTTGGATATTTTTGCAAGTTATGTGTTGGTAATTTTCTAGGAAACTACACCTGCGAATGAGATGCTAAAAAGAATGGCCGCATGTTATCAAAAATAACGACTAGATTGGGTTCCCAGATTTGTACTGAACGGCATAGCTGGAAATGCTAAGTTATGTCCGTCCATGATGAAATAGTGCCACCTCAAAAAATGTACCTCTAACTTGACTTGCCTGCGCCAATAAATCAACTTATGGATGAGCGTAGACCCGTTAACATGGCGCCTATTTCCCGGCTATTTCTTCATACTGAAGGCCCGTTTTCCTTCCAGCAGCTGTTGAATTATTTTCGGAGATCTCCGAATATAATTATTCTAACTACAAAATCCCTTCGTTTTGCGACACACATATACATTTTCGAGCTTAACCATTCACAATTATATTTTACTAGCCAGTTACCAATCCAAACGTGTAAGAATCTCAAAATTTGTGAAAAAATGGGGCGCTCTTTAAAAATGATGCTATATCGCGTTAAATAGAGTGTTCAAAAGCTCTCAGTCGCTCACTTAATTGGTAACCAATGGGAATAAAAATGATAATGCAACCATGGTAGCAGAATTGTACTCTTTGTGGTGGAACTCCAGTGGCGGACGCCAGTTGACAAAAATTCTGATATGGCTATTTTGTCGCATATTTTTTTCCAAAGCAAATCTATCTCCATTTTTTATTTGCCACAAAAGTCCGCAAAAAATGCAAATGTTTCTTACATGGTGCCACTGACAGTAATTTGTAATCGCATTTTTTGCAAAATCCCTCCGCAAATTTGTTCATAATAAAAGGTCACATTTCACTATCCGTATGCACGGAATGGCCAATATCTCTTTTAAACGCCCTGTATTGGTTTGAAGAGACAAAAAAGGTTCTAAAATTGAACCTTTATCGGCAATATGTCTATTTATGGAATATCTTGGCAGCTATAGCATACGTGACGGACCGCAAAGTTTTAGTTGTTTATCATCTCCACGTTCGGATTGAGTACCACCATACCGGTCCTCTTTCACAATACCTAACCAGCTTACCTTATGATATATGTCGATGCACTAAGGTTTTCTTTCTTGAAGAAAGTTGATTGGCAAATGCATGTCCCCGCAACTTGTTGGGCACTGGTTTTTTGTTAAGTCTTTGCTTGAGAAAAATATTTGGGAGTTAAAAGTTAATTGAACAACACTCACTAATAAAGCTCAATATTTAACTATTTGTGCATGAGGTATTAATTATTTTGGTGCTACGTCGTGAAAAAAAACTCACAAATCGGAGAGGTGATACACCTAAAATCTTTTAACTGCGAGGAAATGGCCCTGCACTCCAGTTGAAGGAATATGAGTGAGTTTCTCCACCCCTACCGGCGGTAAAATTGACTATCTTTAACTCCATTGTTTTCCTGAAGTCTTGTGTATCCTTAAAGAAAATGTGCCCATTTTTTATTATTTGCGGAACATACGGTTATTATTTTAATAATTTATTTACTGTCACTACAAAACAGCAGCATAGAATGACATGTCCCACAGCCTAAACATCGCTTTCCATCGCTAACAAAACAAAAAAACCGATAATATGTTTATTTCAAACTCTTAAATGGGCTAGCGCCATAATATCTTGCCGAACAAATTCAAATATATCTCAGCTACACACGATGTTAATACTAGACAAGCAGCTGCTGTCAGTTAGCTCTACCACCTACGTGCAATGGTAGTGATATTGAAGCTTTTAAATCATCTTTCATGTACAGTGTTGTTTTAAAATATTATGTAACCATCTCGATATTGAAAACGAAATTCTGCAAATTGCAAACTTTTAAAAAACAATATACAAGAGCAAATATTTTAATCTTCACAATAGTGTTTTTTGGGTTTTTGTACCCTAACTTTTGATATGTATTTTATCGCTTTCACTATTTTGTAGTCATATATGATATGTTTTTAATGTGTGGTGTTTGTCTTTTGTTTATCTCTGTTGAATTACTGATATTTTAATAATGTATATTTATGTAATTTAAATAGTAGTATTTATACATTTTTAAATTTGTTAGATGTATATGTTTCAGGGCCGCCCCGTGTGAGATCAGTTTTTGTTTTCCCGCTGAATTGGTCTATCCAGGTAAAGATGTTGCAATAAAAAAATAAGAATAATTTGGTCAATTACATTGGAGGGACAGCCTCGGTTTTGCATGATAGCAAATTGAAATTCTTCAGATATTTTAATATTTTAAACCTTCAGCAATCCATGTGTGGTTGACAGTCCCCTGAGCTTGTGTGATTTTATATCAAGGAAATTAAATTGTCGCCCGCATCACTTGTCGTATTTCACATTTTTTTGAGGTTTTTGCGAAATTCCGCCTCCTTACTTTATTCATCGAGTTCTTGCCATCCCGACAAAGTTTCAATTGGGATTCCTATTAATTATTTTATATTACCACCGGAGTTTTGTCATTTTCCTCAAATCATCATATCCGTATTTTCACATACTGTCGTTTTTAAAATCGCCATCCATTTACACGTGTTTTATATAGCGCGTTGTGTAATGTTTGCCGATCCAAAATAAACGAGTAGACATACAGCTAATTTTGATCGATTTTCCATCGTTTTTCGTAAACAAGCTTTCACATAGTGATCTATATTACGTACAATTGAAAAACAACGGTGTGTAATATGGTCGTATTTTGGGCAACATACACTATTTGTGACTATACCATGAACTTTGAAGCCTAATTCAGCTAATATATTTGGCAGTAATTAAGTTGATTTATTTTTTATCTTGGACTTTAAATGTTTCTTTCAAAACAATAAAGTGGTAGATGTTTTCTTTTATGCTTCGTATTACCGTATAGACATTAATGTCGCGGTATATTTGTTTTGAATTGCTATTTTCTCAGAAAACGTGTTTTTGTAAAATACGACAGCAGTGGGGGAATGTGGCGACGGAAATGTACTCGTTAAAATTGTAATGAAAAAAAAAAAAAAAAAAAAAAAAAATTGTATAGATAGCATAAGCTACACGATACTATACAAGTATATTTAGCGGTTTTAGTTTCGTTTTGTATTGTATTTTTTGTAATTTAAGATCAGTACTCAGTTTGAAATTGGTTTGAATATCCGTGTTGTATGTTTCACAGAATGTATTCACGTTAATCCTTTTAGATCACGTTTTTTTTCCACTGCCAACTGAAATGTCTGCATGTTTCACTTCAAAATTTCTTTAAAATGTGTGCATGTTCCAAAGTATCCTTCTCCCCATAAGGCATTACATATAAATAATTGCCTTTTATATTCCAGAGAAGCCAAAACAAAAGATTTAACACCAGATTTCAGAAAAATATTTACAATGATTAAACAAGTTTAGTAAATGTGTTTCTATATGAAACAATAGCTCTCTATATCCTGTGTCATTGTTGAAAAATCTCAAGTTTACATTTTTTCTTATATTGTATTATGTGTATTATCACTGAAAACCGCCAAAACCCATATTGACCACTGTTGTACAATTTTTCACAACCTGAGTGGCCATTCATTGATTTACTGTCCATCTAAATGCTTATATCTTTGTGATTTACTAAATAACTATTCTTAATCCGCACCAATTGTTATTGACATATTCCTTGACAATTGTCATGCTATTTCATTAAGGAATGTCTTCCATGGGCAAAGTGATTGAAACGTTTTTTTTCACTAAAATAAAAGGGCCAAAATCAAAACTGTAATTATTTTTTTAGTCGGGCAGATCCTTGGCATTAACAGCTGTAATAAAATTATGCTGACCACTGGCGCCAACCCAGATAGCACACCGGGTTTACAGGACAGTCCATTGTTCTCCTACACAGGGAATACCCTACCGGAATAACTGTTGGAGGTCCTTTGTCTGGCTCCTCTGCCCGGGCTCCCTTTCAAGAATGGGCCACCATTGGGAGATCGATATTTGATTTTTCACTGTCCTACTGAGATTTGAACCCAAGATCTTCTGCTACCAGAGGCGCAAAGGCCTTAACCACTGTGCCACGCTCCTCCGTTATTGCTAGGTCTGCCTACATATTAAGAATTCAAAGGTCCCGTTAAAAATTCATTGTGACCAATTTCCAAACATGCAGAAAATAATGTTTTCACATAGTTAGGTAGAATATTCCATAATGTATCATTGGTTTGAGAATAATAAGTTTTAACATTTTATTTCTCCTTGACATTTTGAGGTTTTACACAAAGGTATCAAGAAAGAATGTTACATGTATATTTGAAGTGAACGAGGTCTCGTGGTACATCAAAGGTCAGAAATACCCTTACACACCACAAACAAATGATCCTTGTGCCACAAAATATGATCTAAATTTTATATAATAACAAACCGTTTTAAATAGCCCAGATTTGGTTTTAATGATTTGGTATGTTCCAAAAACACAATTACATGTATTATATTTAAGATTTGTTAGATATAATTATACTTATTGTGTCCACTAATGTCCAGAGTTAAAGAAGCTTTGCAGTTCAACGATGATAATGTCCTCCCAGCGATGGTGGTGTCGGGGGTTTCTGAAGTGGTGGTAGCCGCTGAGTTGAAACTCTATCTTTACTGAAAAGGTCTCGAAGATTTTGCTGCCGTTTCTACTTTCCGATGACATAATATCAGACCTTATCCATATGCTCACGTCGGGCAAGGGTCAGCCCCAAATGTAGTTGGGTTTTGTTAAGGGCTTTACCATTGAGTTTTTTTATAAAGATAATAATTTTTCGAGAGCGATGTGTTTGGTAATGTTGCTTCTCGGTAATGGCCGTGTTAAAGTAGTTTGTAGTCCGCCGAGCCACAGTCCGGGCTCCATAGACGACAACGGAATAAAGCGTGAATAAAGTTTTAAACTAATGTTGCGTGAAGAGTCAACTGAATCGAGTGCCCATATCTTTACTTGTTTTAAATTATTTCCCACGGTGTAGTCTGTGTCACAGATTCCGAAATATTATCTAAATTGGTCCTGCGTGAGAGATTACCGTTATCAGTCCCTCTAGAGAATGTGTGTAAATGAAACTAAATCTCAAATATCCTCCGGAAACACAAAGGGGTCGATGGATGATTTGTGCATACGAGGGTCCTTTACTTGGTTTGTTTTTAATATGCGTCGTAATGGGTATGAACCTATAGAACCTAGCGAGAAACTTGAACTTTTTTAGCGAGTACTCTTCGGTGCTCACCGACAACAAAAAGTGAACCGCCATCCATTTTTGTTCCACAATGGCCTGAATGTTTTTTCCGTAGCTTTCCAGTCTTGAGGATTTCAAAACTGGTTGCGATTTTTGCATGTCTGTAAACGAGTATATAGGTATCACAACATAGCCTAACACGTATTAAAACCAAGCAACCTAAGAAGGCAAAATCGGAATTTTAGTAATTATGGAGGGGTCAGATTTACGCTGGGGCGGGGGGTAGAGTGGGTTGACAGGGGATAACGAAAAATTTTACCAAGAGATGGGGAAAACATACCTTTTTCAACATGCTAAAGCTAATATGAACTCTCATCGCACACGCTGTTTTCTTCACTTCCTTTTCTGTCAATTTTTTGCAGTTGGAAAAATAACAATGACCAATTTTTAAAAAGGGCTTTTTTGTTTTTTTAAGGAATTTGAAATTTATATGCAAATAATTTTTATCTTTTGTCTTTAACATGCACAGTTTTGGTGCAAGAAGTGCAATTAATTATTTGGACGATGTTTCCTCCCCCAGACTTACTGCACTGCATGTGGGTATGTTATTTTTTTAACCTATAGGCTCCCTCGACTTTTAAATCAATGTTAATCTTCTTTGTCACATGAACCGAACATACATTCATGCAAAGAATTATTTTTTTAATTTTTTATAATATTAAGTTAAATGATGTTTAATTACGTTTATCCACATTTCTCAGCAACTATAAACAATTTAATTAAATAGTTATCAAGTCTGGCGAAGACAACGCATTTGTTCCAACACGAAATTAACTATGGTCAATCAGCTCCATCTCACTCAATGGGAGATGTGAAAGTTTTTTTTGTTTAAAATGTTTACTATGTTATTGTTTATTACGTTATTGTTTATTTACTTTGAATGTGTTGTATATTTAGATAAACTAAACTTGGTCATGGAATGATTGGTGTGACTTAAATTCTCTTATACTTAAACATAAGTAAAAGGTATTCTGTACATTCAATCCTATTATGACAACTAATTTTTCAGGTAAAATCAGTACTCAAGGAGGGCTAGTTGGGTGTAAGAGCGGTCGAGTCGCTCAACCTTTTTACCAATGGCGGCCCTGGTTCGCACTCCCGGTCGAAGCCCAGTTAGGCCTTGGGCCAGCCAAGCCAAAAAAAGGTTGTTCCTACCTAAGGAGGGTACAAATTCTAGCAATGCTTTTTAAAAAGGCCATGTCTCTAAGTGTAGAAATGCATGCAGGTAATTCTAAGGAGTAGCTTAGTCGCAGATTCATCGTTTTTTGACGAGTGTAAAATTCTCCTATTATAAATTGATATAACACAATAGACAACATCAGCAGATTTGGTTTAATGAATGGCTTGTTACATTGGCTTTGGTAACTCTAACTAGCAATTCATTAATGTTTTTTAATAGAAGATAATTCGTTTTTATGAAAGCATAAATATTTCTTTCATTCTTTGAAATGTCATTGAGCATTTTTGAGATACATAGCACGGCATGGGAAAATATTTTGTTTTCTTGTGTGTATCTCAAAAGAAAAATAATTGCTTTTAAAAACACATGGTCTTTTATTTATGGGAACTTAAAGTATACCAATTTTTACAAGAAAATTTCTTCTTTTTTTTTTTCATTTCCTTTTTTTTCCCAACTGAAGCACCCCTCCCCCCCCCCCCAACCCTGGGTTGCTAATTTAATCACATTATTACAATTGAACAGTAACAGAAACGATCACAAGCAAGCCATTTTACGTACAAAGCATTTTGGTCAACCATATCTTTATTAAACTATAGTGCATTTCCCCCGTGGTGTGACCTTTGACCTAGATGTGTTCGTGCTCAGAAGTGGTATTTGGACCAAATTTTCGGTGGTCATAAGGCATTTCTCCGCAATTTGACCTATACATGACCTTTAACCTTTGGGTCACTCAAAACACTGCTAACAAACGCTGACTACTGTCTTCCCCAACCTTAATGCTAACATCAGCCCCATATACCAGCATAACAAAACGCATTGCCTGGACAGACAGCGTCGTAGACAGAATCAATCCTGGGGGAGAAACTCCTATTTTATAGGTGACAGTATGTAAGGGTGTTAAGGCCACCCCCAATTTCACAGCATCGTTTTTTTTGTGTCACCCAATGACCCCATATATTATCTTTCAAATACTCCCAAAAGACCCCATATTTTTTTAAATTTTCACCACTGTCATCCAAAACCCCGAGTTTGGGGAGAACTTTTTGAAAATTGTTCACGCACCCATAGACCCCATTTTTTAAAAAAAAAATTTGCTGTCCTCTCTCTAACCCAAAGACCGTAATTTTTGGAGTCCCCAGTCACCCCAGAATGTCCCCTGCCCTGGGTTTGGAAGCGCCCATCAGGCTTACACCCATATCCATTTCCTAAACTCCTCAAAACCGTGTTTTCATGTAAGTTTTTCATTTAAAATTGAACCATGCCGTTTTTCATTTAATGAACATTTAATATTACAATCTTTTGTATAATCAAATCAAAGATTGGTACCCCTGGTTGAGTAACACGCACGTGAATTACTGGTAAGTCTAAAAAGAAAGTGCCAAATTGCAATACATCATTTTAAAGAGTCTTACACATGGTGTTTACACAGCTTAAGAGGATTAGGTTTTGCTTTGAACCCGGGTCTTTGAATAGGAAAATGTCCAAGAGTTGGTTATTTTCGTATCTCATCATGCCGCGATATCAAATGTGCAGAAGGCTCATTCATGGGCAAATTGAAGCTGGCATATAGAATTCTATAATTCAGCCTATGTTGGGGTAGCCCTAGTGCTGCTCAAAATGGAAAACCCATGGCCGTGCAACTGTAATGGAATGGTGAGACCCAGAAGCGGTTGATCCCATAAAACAGGTTGTCTTCCAAAAATTTGCATGCACGTTTTGTTGGCCAGTAAGCGACACGAGTCCAAACTTAGTAAGAAGCCAGCAATGACAGCCCCTTCACCATCAGGGCCCCGTTAAGTTGGTTGTGGCAACACCCGGTAGTGGAAATTTTAAACATGGTGACAGAAATGCATGTTTTCGGATGAATGCAGATTTTATCTTCGGAAGTTGGATGACAGAGTTAGAGTTGTAGGAGACGTGATGAACCGTTTCCCGTCTGTTGCCTTGGAAGAGCGAAGCGTTTTTGGTTGGAGGCAGCCCCTGAAACTGGGAAGACAAACTTGTTGTTATCGGAGGCAACTTGCTGTCTTTTTCTGTCGGGGACAATATCTAAGCTGGATCGATGATCGCTTATGTCCTCAATCTGGACGATATGCAGTACTCTAAAGGCGTCCCGGATCGTCATGAGTAACTTGAGAATGAAAGGGTTAAAAAACTTCAGAGTGGCTGCCATGAGCAACTCATCAATATTGGGCACATTTCCGTTTAACCTAATCCTCTTAAGTTAAGCAACCCTAAACTGACTACATGTACTGAATTTGGCACTTTCTCTTTTCAGACCTACCAGTTATCAAGGAATTGTCCTCAACGCATGAGAAAACAATTCTTAATCATTTGGGTGTCATTGTACAGAGGAATGACTGAGCTTTTCACTACTGACATGCAATAGAGTGTAATAAAATTTTCAAATCAAATTAAAAAATACTTTTTTGAAGAGTTTATTGGTTTTTCAAATCGTCGCTTCCAAACACAAAACAACACCAAATAACAAAAGTACAAAAAAACTGCCTATTTGTACCAAGATGTGTTTATTTTCAGTCTACAGGACTGCTACTATTGCCATTCGGTTGGCATAGATCTTAAAGATTTAAGATATAGCGGGTTGGTTTGCTCCATTGAAAAGAAAAATATGATGGGCATCAGCATGGCACTACATTCATAATACATTCTCTGTTTTATATAGCAAAACAGGTTTTCGGTGCGTTGTTATTGACATGCAAAGTTTTTATGTGAAAAGTTACCATCCAAACTTGTGGTGATAAGAGTGTTTGCTATATTGGTATTATTGTTGTGTTCCTGTTAAAAATGTCCGTAATTAAGAAAACCATTTTCCTTAATTTACGGAAAATCTGTTTTAGAAAACAATAAGATACAAAACAAAAAACAAGAAAAAATGTTAATTTACCGGAAATATTTTCAACAATTTCTGGCAGCATAGTTCCGCGGACTTTTTTTGGTTCCGTAATTTAAATTACGGAAAGAATTCCTGTTTAAAATACAATTTTGTTTCGCGTAATATGAACAAATTTTCTGTAAAATTACTGTCAAGTTCCGTTAATAGACGAAATTTCTGTACATTTACCCTAAACTGACTGGAATACTGCTGCCCGAAATTTCCGTAAATTTACGGAAATATTTTTAACAGGGTTTCTATAAATGGACCCTGAGATAATATACCATTTATGCCAAAGACCAAGGGTAAAATGGTATATGGATATGGATGGGTGCCAATTTTCAGGTAGAGTACCCTGAGTCACATTGCAGGTCATTATAACGAACCAAGCACAGCCTACATTTATTAACAATCCAATGCGCCCATCAAGTTAAACCTTCAACCTTGAAATTTGCAAGTTTTTTATGTATTAGATCACACAATTCGTATCCTCAAAAATGTTTTTTAAACACAAATGATAAATCGGCATTTATGCAAAACTCCTAAATTAATGTTGATATGTTTTATAAATCCTTTAGGTTCAGAAATTCACTCAATTTTTCTCTATTACAGTAGTTTGGGTAACCAAACCTCTTTTCTCTTTACTGGTGGGGGTACACAAACAAAAGTTATTGAAAAAAAATAAAAAATTAAAATTAAAAATATACAAATGAAAACTCTGGAGATTATATGGCCTATTTCGCCCCCCCCTTGTCAAAACTGTGGTGGACGTGTTTTCGCATCAGTCCACATGTCATTTCCCGTCATAGCCTGAGCCATGTTTTGTGTTGTGTGAAAAAAATATAATCCTTATTTGATGAAAATTAAAATTACATACAGGACTAGACTTTTTTAGAACTTCTTCTGATTGACCTTGTGCCAATTTTCTGCTGTATCCCCTTACTACAACTAAAGGTCCCAGAAAATTCTGACTGTACAGCGCGTTTTTTAATCTCTTTGACTATCAGCAAGTTGGTTCATGTTTTGGAAAATTTAATTGGAGCAGTTTTTCTATTTTTAAGCCCCTATAATGAACAACCCCCAGGATGACCTTTAGTGACCCCTAGCTGGACATAGCTAACTCATCTGAATTTTCTAGCATGTTCTTTTGGTATCTCCCCCCCTTGGGTTGCCTACACACTGGTAACAAATCATGTTGTAACCCTTCTTAGTATGAAAACCCTTCCTGGCCCCTGGACTAAGTTCCGTAATTGATTTGGGTTCCGACCATACTCGTCCTCGGTCCCGCAGTGTCCTTCGGCATCTAAAATCGGACTTCTTCTCATAATCTACTATAAATACAGCAAAATAATAAATAACCTAATAAACATACACAAATATAGAAACATCTTTCTTGAGTTCAATTAGCTACTCAAAGCTTAACTTCGTACGAAATAAACTGGTTTCCCGCAACCACCACTCTGATAATGTCATCAATAATTGGCATTTGTTTGTTGCTTTAAAATTTTGAAACTTAATAACTATTCGTTTGCTGTAATAACAATTTGGTGTGCATGCCATACTGTGGCTAAACGTAATAAGTGTTTTGGCAACATTTTTCCCGTAATAGGCATTGAATACTTCAATATGTTAAAACATTTTTTTGGGTGTGGTCTTACCGGTCCAACATCTTGTGTTCATGACATCGACCATAATCCGGCTACCACGGATACCGTATGGAATCCAAGATGGCCACCACATTGGCCACCAATACATATAATTTTTTTAATTTTCTCGGCTTCCTGAAGTAGGTATGAAGATAAGTTACAATATTACTCTCTAAATGCAAAAGCGTGAATTTCACTCTTTAGAGTGACTACAAGGGGCTCACGCCAAAAAGAGTGAATTTTTATACCTTTATAAGAATACTCTTGGGGGTCCAAATTTATCATCCTTGATAATTGACAAATGATATCATTTTTATCATTTGATAAATGATCAATAGTAAATTTGACCAAAACAGTATTCTTTGAAAGGTGTGAATTTTCACTTTTTTTCCAGAGTGGGCCTGTAGTCACTCTAAAAGGTGAATTCACTCTTTTGCATTTAACAGAGTACAATGGCGACTCATGACTAGTTTAGTAAACATGATTGGGTATTGAGGTTTTCAGTCCTCTCCTGTTGACATCTCGTAATCCATATGATTTTTAATATACATAAATACATGACATATAGCCAATTTGTGCTCATATTGATTAAATAAAAAAATATTGATTTCCTGAAGCTCGCCATAACAAAGAACATCGTACGTCTATGGACCCAAGTGGAAATAATGTAATTTATGTATTCCCTTTTCTGTGGTTTTTAATCCGTGATTTATTCCTAATAAAATGAAATGAATGAAAATACGTTCGATTGGTTGCGATTTGTTTGGGATAGGTTTGACAGAAATGATGGTAAAAGTCTATGATATGACCGTATTTTACCACCCAGAATCAAGTGTTACGGTCGTGCAAATATTAATTTTTAAATTAATTAATAATTCGACCAATATTAATTTTTATAATACGGCAGTAACTCTAGGGACTTACAAAATCACGTTCCTCTCATATATAGAAACGGATTGAAATATCGGCGCGAATAACTTTACGATTGGGTTTTTGAGGTGAAGGCCAATTTAAATCAAGATGAAAACTCTCATATCGTTAAAACCGTTAAAAAAACATTCATATGGCTCCTTTCTCGCAGATAATTATCTTACTTTTTTGGAATCCTTATGATTAAACTATAACTTGGTATACTTTCAACATGCTTGGATCAATTTCAAAATTTGACGCCTGTTATTGACCTTTGATTCCCGAAAAACAACCATTTCCCCAAACCCCCTACAATTACTTTTTTTGGTAATGTTGACACCCATACCTACAAATCAATTGAAATCAAGCTTGCTTTAAAACAAATTCACAGATTAAATTTATTTTTAGAGATATTATTATCGTCGGGTCCTCGTTTGCTCGAGTCTAGTTTCATTTGGATGTGAAACACACTTCAAAACGGTGAATTACGGGCATTAGTTTTTGGGTTTTCATTACGGCCGCGGCTATGGGAAGCCTCACGCCCCCTTAAAATTGTCCACGTAAAGATGTTTGCCAACAGAGTTTGCGGTGAGTTGTTGAAATCGTTGGTCATTCAATAAAAGATTAAAATGTAAAAGTGTTGTGTTTTTATTCCCATTCTCAAATTGAGTTTCCAAGTAAAATTTAAAAAAAATCTCCGACCTACCGATCCTACTTTTTTCAGGAGCCTCTATCGTCTATGGACAAACAAACACTTATCATCGACAATCAGCCTATTTCACATTCCCATTTTACAACACTAAATTTTCTTGCGTTATTATGAACGATAAACTAACGTGGAACAAACACATCAACAAATGTTATCAAGTCTTCTTATGCTAGGGCATACAGTCAAAATACATCTCCACCGCCATTATTAAAAAAAACCTATCTTACACTTCACTATTGTTCTATTAACAACTACCTCACTTACTTATTTACAACATTATTTTGGCTTAAACTTTATTCTACTAACTCCGTTCCTATAGTCATCAATTTACCATCGCCCAAATACTTCACTGCTTCAGGGGTCAAACTCTTAAAAGTTACTGACTTCCAAATCTAAATATCACTTTCTATGCATGACTTTCACTTAATAATTTACCAAAATGGGTCCATGTTTTTGTTCATATCATCAAAACCAACATCCTTTAACAACAAAGATTTTACATGATAAAAATGAGAAAAATGGATCAATTCTTCTAATACCAAAAATTATGATTACTTCCGGTAAAATCTGGTGTCCCTGGGGACGATGCTACTAGCGATCGCAACCATGGAACCTTTAACGAGTAACTTTTTATTTATGTATTTCACGTCTATACTATTAGGACCGTTCAGCCCAGAGACATTTGGTTAGATGAACTAGGTACCAATATCTGACACGGGGAGTGTAAAGGGGGTCAAACCTGAAACTGAACAAAAATGGGAGTCCTGCCGGGTACCACCCGCTGCGTGTAGTCCTGGAGGACCCCCCAATGGCCAAAAATTGGTGTAGATAGATGAAAGCGGTACCACCCACTTAAATCCACCACCATTTTGTGCGCACTGCCATGCCTACATACATCGCAGCACAAACGACAGACATTTTCTCCG
This sequence comes from Ophioderma brevispina, assembly GCA_023653785.1. Lineage (NCBI taxonomy): Eukaryota > Metazoa > Echinodermata > Ophiuroidea > Amphilepidida > Ophiodermatidae > Ophioderma > Ophioderma brevispina. The sequence continues at coordinate 20,990 of JAMKCH010041743.1, forward strand.
CTGCAAACGGTCCCGCCAGAACCCCCCACAAAGGTACACCAAACACCCCCCAATTGGGCTAGCTTAGACGAGCGAGGTACTACTCAGATAATGTCAAATTAACAAGGCGTGTTTGTGGAATACAAATGGGTAATACCAGACGAATTGTCCAGCTGCACTACAGTTACCACATACACTTCAACATATGGCCGCCCAGACTCTGCTTGCATCTAAGCTAAGCCTATATATGGGGTACCACAGAAATCAATGTTTAAATGATGTATCGGACCTCAAGGAACATAAAATGACCTATGGCAGAACAAATATCCTCTGTCTTAGGCTACCCGACCCCGTATATGGGCCCACCTATGCTATCCTAAAATTCACGGTACCATATTAAACCATGTTTAGATGAATGAGTGGACAATCACTGTCATATAGAATAACTAAAAAAATGACCCATACCAAATACTAATCTCTGGGTTATACCAGACTTTATCACTGCATCTACGGTACCAGACCCTTCAAACACTGGCCGCCCTCGACTCTGCTGTCCAACTTGGCAAGCCTAGATATTAGGGTCCACATGAAATCAAGTTTATGATATATCGCAACCTCAATGAATATAGAATTGCCTATGACAAGAACAATTATCTACTGTCGTATGCCCTACCGACCCCGCCTAAATATTAAAGGAACCAGGTCAATAAAATATTAAGGTCCCAGGTCAAAATCAGGTTGATGATCAATTACAGTGTAGGGAATAAAGAATTACCCAAACCGGAATAATAATATTTGCTTGGTTGCTACCACCTCCGTAGTTAAGCTGTTGATCATTCATATCATTCAATTCATTGTCAACTTATTTTATTTTACCAGAGGCCCAGTTCAACAACATAAGCTGTTTTTCCACATGGGCCGTGGTTACACAACCATTACCAAAGGTACATACAATGCATGTGATAACAACAAAAATTTACCAAGAAAATCTGTACAGGCTTAGATGAAATGTGCCCTAACTTAGTCCTTAAATATACTGAATGTTGCTGATGTTTTGAAGGTTTAGCATCAAGCTTGTTCCAAATTAATGCACCTCTGTAGAATAGACTACGCTCTTGTACTCCGTGTTGGTTGCGGGAATTGTGTAACATTACACAATTCTGTGACGAAGTTATAATTATTAGTGCTAGTAAAATGAAAAAATGCCAGCAAATATTGAGGTTCTAAGGTCCATTCAAAATTTTTGTAAACCAATATCGAACATTGTAAAATTTTTGGTCTATGAGAAAGACGTTTCCACCCAAGGTGATTAAGGAGACTTCATGTACTAGGGTATCCCAGGCTACATACCCACAGATTAAATACGTGCCGCCCTGTTCTGTATAATCTGAAGACGATAGCTACTGTATAGTACCACAATTTCCCCAACAACATTGCAATAGTTCTAAGAGTTGTGGGCGGATCATGGCCAAGTATAGAGAGTATGTAAGATATCATTTGACCAATGCCTTGCATTTTTTTTAACATAACATGCTTTAAGTGATTTTTTGCGAACATTTTTTCAATTTTGCTGATTCCATGTCAATGTTCTCCATCATGATACCTCCCAGATGCTTAAATTCATGCACTCTTTGAAGAACGGACAATTATTAATTTTTGAATAGCCAAATCATTATTTGGATCTGTAACCTATATACACGCTGTCCTTGAACATAGTAAACATAAATTCTGACTTTCACATAAGACTTAATTTGTTACTTTCAGGCCATTTGTTTAAAGTGTGAAAGATCTTTTAATACATTTTTGACATATCATCATGAGTTGGAAGCAAATAGATTATGGTGTCCATCCACAGCATACATACTAACTTTAACAATGGGATAAGTAGTAGGCAAATCTTAATCTAAATAAGAAGCCAAGAGGACCGTCATTTGAGCCTTGAGGCATTCCACACACTATATTGCAACCATTCAAAAGTATTGCCGTTTGACGGAAGTATATTGAGTTCGATTCGACCACTTAAATATACCTCTTTAAAACCATTTAGGCAATATTTACGTACTCCCACATCATACAATTTAAGGTTATTTAGAAAAATGTTGTATGGAAAGTATCAAATGCTTTTTTAAGAGCAAGTGTGCATAAACCACCATTTTAAATACCTCTACTATTCCCATACCATCCTCAGTATACATTAAGTAAAGCAGTAGAAGTGGAATGATGAGGGCTAAAGCCAGAACTGATATATTTAATTAATTATTTACCTTTAGTAGTTTATCAGTTGATCAAAAACAGCTCTTTTCAGCAATCTTGAAATTACAAACCAAAATTGAGATCGGCGCTAAGGTTCGCTAGATCGCATGGGTCACCAGCCATGAAACTGGTTACGCCTAGCTCTTTTCCCAGCAGTGGGAAACTTACAGTGGGAAAGTGATTATTAAGGTGAGTAATTACTGGTGTGGGGGGTGATTGGTGCAAAGCCAATTGTAAGTATTTAGAAGGGATATACTAGACCAGTAGCCTTTTTGGTCATTTAATTTTTAATAGTTTGTTTAAGGACATATTCATGAGTGGAAGGAACAAAATCACAATGTGGCCCATTATTGTCATTCTCTAGTCAATATTTGCGTTATATTACAGAACCTCATTATCTTTAAGTTTTCCTCCCTTCAAGTTTAGGTCCAATTTCTACAAGTAATTATTTTGGGGCATTGCAATATCTTTATCTTCAGTAAACTTGACCGTAAATTAGTTTTGATTTCAAGAAATTTCTGTGTCTTATTTTTAGATGGGTGACATGTCGAATGTGCTCCCAAGTTTTTTTGATACATTTTTATTTTCAGCCCCCTTATGACCACCCCAGATGACCTTTGTGACCCCTAGATGAACATGCTACTCATCTGAATTTTCTAGCATGCCTTTTGGTATATCCCCATGGGTTGCCTACACACTGGTAACAAAATCATTTTGTACACTTCTTAGGTAGTGAAAACTTCTGGCCCATGGACTAAGTGTCGTATGTGAATTGGTTGCCCGACAACCATACTCCGTCCTCGTCCTCGCAGGTTTCCTTCGGCATCTAAATCGGACTTCTTCTCATAATCTAATTATAATACAGCAAAATTAAATAAATAACATAATAAACTAAAAACAAATATAGAACATTATTTCTTGAGTCAATTAGCTACCCACATTAACTTCGCTACGAATTATTTAAAAATTGTTTCCAGCAACCACTCTGATAATGTCATCAATTGGCATTTTTTGTTGCTTTTTTTTAAAATTGGAGATTAACGTAATTAATAAAAAACCCTATTCGTTTGCTGTATAAAAATATTTGTGTGCATGCATTACTGCTGCAGAAACGCTAAGATAGTGTGTTGGCAACATTTTCCCGTAATAGGCATTGATACTTATATGTTTTAAAACTTTTTTTGGGTGTGTCTTCTTACCTCCAAAAATGCATTGTTTCATGATGAAAATCGACCTCCATATACGGTCTACCACGGATTACCTATGAAATCCAAGATGGCCACCAAATTGGCCACCAATACATATAATGTTTTATTTCTCGCTTCTGAAGTAGGTATGAAGATAATTTAAAATATTACTCTCTAAATGCAAAAGAGTGAATTTCACCTTTTAGAGTGACTACAGGGCTCACTCCAAAAAGAGTCGAAATTTTATACCTTTATATAAGAATACTTTTTGGGTCAAATTTTATCTTGGATAATTGAACAAAATGATTTATCATTTTATCATTTTGAAATTATCACGAGTTAATTTGACCAAAACAGTATTCTTTGTGAAAAGGTGTGCTGTGAATTTCACTCTTTTTTATTTTTTTAAGAGTGGCGCCTGTAGTCACTCTAAAGAGTGAAATTCACTCTTTTGCATTAGAGAGACCTCATGGCGATCAATGATATAGTTTAAGTAAACATGATTGGTATATGGGTGGTCAGTTCCTCTCTGTAAATCTCGTAAGCAGATGATTTTATATACAAATAAATAATTGTTTTTTTAATGTTTACAAATGTTTTTCGTTTAAATTAAAAAAAAATTTGATTTCCTGAAGCTCGCAATAACACAAAGGAACACGTAAGTATGGAACCCCCCCACAGTGAAATAAGTGTAAATGATGTATCTTTGTGTGGTTTATCCGTGGAGTATTCTGAATAAAATGAAATGAAATGAAAACGTCGATGGGTTGCAGATTTTTTGGATAGGTTATGACAAATGATGGGTAAAGTCTATGATATACCGGATTGTACCCAAGACAAGTGTGACGGTGTCAATTTTATTTTTAATCGACCCAATAGACTTTTTACGCAGGATCTAGGGGACTTACAAAATCAGTAACTTCAATCAAAACGGATTGAAATAATCGGCGCGAAACTGACAGATGGGGTTTTGAGGTGAAGGCCAATTATCAAGATGAAACTTCATCCGTTAAACGTTAAAACTTCATATGGCTAACTTTCAGCCGCAAGTAGTACTAAACTTACCTTTTGGAATCCTTATTGATAAACTATTAACTTGGATACTTTTCAACATGATGGATCAATTTCAAAATTTGACCCCGTATGACCTTTGACCCGAAAAAACCAATTCCCCACCCCCTAAAATATACTTTTTTGGTAAATGTTGACACCATACATTACCAAAATAGTTGAAATCAGCGCTTTAACAAATTCACAGATTAATTTATTTTAGAGATATTATGATAGTCGGTCCTCGGTGCTAGAAGGCTAGTTTCATTTGGAGGTGAAAACAAACTTCAAAACATGTGATTACGGGCATTAGTTTTGGCGGGATTGGCGGCGCGGCCTATGGGAATCATCACCTCAAAATGGTCACGTAAGATGTTGCCCAGAGTTGCGTGAGTTGTTTTGAATCGTTGGTCATTCAATAAAAGAGTTTAAAAATAGTAAAAGTGTGGTGTTTTATTACCATTCTTAAAAATGAGTTTCAAGTAAAATTTTAAAAAAAATCTCCGACCAACCCACCGTACCTTTCGAGAGCCTCTTATCAGTCTATGGGAAAAATAGTCTTATCATCGACAATCAGCCTATTTCACAAATTTTACAACACTAAATTGCTTGGCCGTTATTATGAAGATAAACTAACGTGAGACAAAACATCTAACAAGGTTATCACGGTGTCTTATGCTAGTGGCATACAGGCAAAAATCCCATCTGCACCCTTAGTAAAAACCCTATCTTAAACTATTGTTCTACCTCACTTTACTTATTGTACATTATTTTGGCCTTAAACTTTCATTCTACAGCAGTCTAGAGTCAAT
>JAMKCH010041744.1:0-21408 GCA_023653785.1 Ophioderma brevispina
CACAATGGTTCTGCTGTTGGTAATGAGAGAAGCGTCGTTTGCAAACTCACATGTTGGGCCCTACAAACATGCTATGCCCTATGAATAAATCTCCTTTCATAATAGTTGCTTGCAATGCAGTGCAATAGAGGATGAACGACATATTATACTGAATTGCGCACAACAGTAAGTTGTATCTGATAGGATTCTTATCAAGATTTAGCATGCAGAAATTTTCTCCAACCCTCCCTGGACCAATGCTAATGGTTTAAAATACTCCCAGGTTTATTCTAGAAAATAATCTTTACTCATAACAAAGAACATTCTTTTACCCTATAAGGGGTGGTAATATGGATCCGGCTGAGGACTACATGCAATGTTACAAAAGAAGGGCCATCTCATTTACAACAATCAGAGCCATTGTTTGTAGAATGGGACTAATCTAAAGAGGTGGACCATTAAATATTTTTGAGCCTCTATTTGATTGGCTACTCAAATGCCATGCAACTAACCAAACGCAACACTGTAAGAAATGAAATGCAGTAGTGCTGGGAGTTTGACCTCTATTGGTGGGCAATTAACTGAAAGACATCCACCTTAACGGTTTTATTGGCTTCTCAAATAAATCATGATGAATTAAGTAAGTCTCTTGATATCTTTGGGACTAAAGGGTTTTTTAAAACACACACACTAAAATTTTAAAATCAACTTATAAGAATTCCACGGCCAACTTTGAAAACGAGTAACAACAAGCTTTGCAAATGTGAGCACCAGAAGGCCTTGCGCAAATACTGAAACCCCCACATTCATCACTGCCCAGAAAAAAATGGCATCACATTGAACATAAATAGATTATAATTACCTTTGGCTTAAAAAAACCAAACAGGTTAACTGGTTATAGGTCCAACGTCCAAAGTGTAAAAGCAATGTACTTTTCTAATTTTGTGGAGTAAAATGTATGCATTTTGAAAATCACCCTTGCGTACCCACGTTATTTGAACACGCCAAGATTTTTATTATGAATGTGTGCTCTATTTCTCTCAAATCTGGTAACAAAGCTCATTATCAACTATAGGAAATTATCACAGAAATCAAATTCTGCATTGACTTTCAGACGACTTGTGAACACGAGGCACCATCCTCAGAGTAGATTCTTTGGTTTTTTATTAATGTGTGTATATTTCTGGGTAAACTTAAAGACTGATGATGTGTCTCAGCGAACTGGCTTTGCTATCACAAACAGATGAAAGGAATATGCTAAACCTTGGCTCAAGTTGAGGTAATAGGCATGGACTTTCCTCTAACTGTGGACTTTGATATATTACCCATTCCACCAATAAACAATGGTTCTTCAGGTGCAGCAGCATTATACAAAGGTTCCAACAATGATCTCAAATGACCCTAGATGACCTTTGCCCATGTACTTGGGAATAACTCGGAGAACTTTCCCTTCAAGGTCATTCATAAAGGAATGTCCTGTAATGTAAGTCTTCCAACTCAATGGTTATGGTATGCAAGTATCATCACTACATCCTGATGTGGACACGTATTTAAAATATTGACCAGAGCAACAGTAGATTACTCTGTCCAGCTCGACTAAGAAGTTGCATAATGACCTATACCCTTGTAACCTACTCTCTAAAATCATGTGCTTTTTGTGTTGAATGGAATAAAGCCATGTACTAAGCACCTACTCTAAATCAGGTGCGGATTGTATTAATGGATTAAAGCACATGATGCAAATAAGGTGCAAAGGGTATAAGTATTGATGCACTTTCATATATAGTCATATTTAAAAGTAATATTCTAAATGGTTCAAGAAATGTTTTGAATTTTTTGACTTCCAATCACCAATTGCTCCCAGAACTCACTCTTTCAAATAGCAAACGATAGAAACACCGGGCGTCTGGGTAATAATGTTACAGGAAGGGTGGGACAGGACAGTGACCAATTTTATTGACAAACACACTGGTGTACACCACAAGCATTCCAGTGAAATGGGGGGGTTACTAAACCGTGCCAACACAAACTAGAACCAATGCGGTTGGCCAATCTCAAGAAAACTAAGCCAGAGGATGGCTTCCCCCTCTACCCATAAGGGTAAGTTTACCCAAGCAACATATGCATAGCCGGCAGGAGGGACTTGAATCCCAAGCCCCTGGACAAGCCAAAACAACGCCACCAACCTGTGGTGCACCCATCAGTGCACCAACCCTGAGGGGCCCCAAACCAGTTACCCATGAGATGGGAGGGGGGGGATTTTCGGAACCATACTGCACTGTCTTCCTCCAGCACGGAATGTGACAAAAAGGAGGCAAAAATTACACAACAACATACAAAAATCGCGGGAACCCAAGTTTTAACTAGGCCACTCGCTGGTATTTGGGGGCCCTGTCACAAGGCCGAACAGACCGAGGTAAACAAGTCCCAATTGGCCGAGGACATCCTTTTGGTGTTTTTTTTTTCTTTTTTAATATGTCACCAGTGCGAAATTACATGAGTGGACTTACACCTTCAGACAGGAAGCCCACGAAAGTTGATTGGGGGAACCGCCCCTGGAGTGATTCAGGGACCAAAATGTGCTTCAATTAGACGTGGAAATAAAGCTTTGAGTTTTTACACCTCCATGTACTAGTGACATCTTTGAGAAGTCATACACGTGACACCAAATTTTTCATCCCCATGACACAAAAACAACAAATCTAGCAAAAGTGGATTGCATTGTATTTTGGCAATGTTTGGACAAACTAACGAAAATATTTTTCACTTTCGACAGGATTGGTTGTTTTGTTTCATGGGGGCCAAATAAAATTATGTCACTCGTTCGACTTCCCGAAAAGAATGGACTACCATTGTTTCAGAAAATGGTCATGGTGTTGTACAGTTGGATCTACCTTAAATAAGTTATAAAAAAATTCACTATTTTACTCCTTCCTAATACACGATAGTGAGCTGTAGCACAAAAGTGAGAATACAACAGAGTACTTGCCTACAAGAAAAAATTAACCCTAATGGTCTTTCCTAGGTTTGTACACTCAATGCTATGACCTCAGGTCAAAGTCCACTTCGCTAAGAACTGCCAGTTGACAGTTACTATTACTGTTATGGAATATAGGTATGATATGGATGCGGCATGTATCTGTGGGGTACTAAGTGAATGCCGTCCATACTTGATGTTTGTCCTAAGCTCCGATAGCTTGCCTCCTTTGTGCCTTTTCTTCACAGAGTCTTGTTAGTGCCTGAAGGAAGAGTAAAAGAAAAGCAGAGCACAATTCACATGGATGAGTCAGGTTGTACCATTGAGACAATGTGCAGAATAGTGTGTAGGTCTGTTCATACTTCGCTGCAATGTGATTTCATTGCCATATTGATCGCTTCTCTGCCGCAATTCAAAGCACTTCACTGCAAATCCAGTCATAATATTGCAGTACTGCAATGCAGTATTTTCGGTAGACACTGTAGTTTGGGCAATGCAACTCACCACAAGCAGATGCAGGTGGATAAACCTTAAAGGTGCGTGTTCCGATCGTCTTTGGGACCCCCCCCCCCGATTTAACCGGAAGTAGTATCAATTTTGATATCAGATGAAAGGCCGTATTTTTCTCATTGTCCTCCTGAAATTTCAGCTTCCAAATCCATTTCTTTCCCAAGATACTGGCAAAAAAACTACTGCTTTAATGGTTAACCATCAATATTAGCACAGTAGTGATTAGGGCGTTGCACTATGCATTATCGCATCTAGCATAAACAACGCAAGTTTGTTTCCCCACGGTAATTGTTGGTCAGCGTGTACAAGTGTCAGGCTCCCATATCAAGTAGAGAACACGAAAAACAAAAATCGGAACAAGCACCTTTAAGGTTAAACAACTTGGAAATTAGACAACATAAGTCACAATCAAGCAAAATTAGCCATTTGTGGAGTAAAATCAAACTTCATTTTCATTTCAGTTATGTTTAAGTACAACCTCTGACTAAAACATGCTAATATCTCAGAGATTCCCATGAAAAAGTTAAATCAGTCCTCACTCCTCACTTACCTCAAGTTTTTGTGCCCTCTCTTTACTGAGTGGTTCCAATGGGAAAGCCAAGTCTTTTGCATCTGCGAGTGCCCGGAGATCAAAGTAATACTTAGCATATACACTGGAGGGAACATTAATGTTGAACTGCAGCATTTCCAAAAATTGACGCTCCAGCTCATTCCTGCAAAACATGCACACAATAAGAAAATGGCTGGTTTTAACACAGATTTATCTTGTCAAATTGTACACAAAATAATAACATAGGCATTGGATCCACAAAAGCAGCCCTCGTTAAGGGCAGTGTTAACCCTAGTGCTTTTGTTTTTACTTGAATTTCTGATTTTTGCACCATTTTAAACATCAACCGGTGTTCTATCGTTACCAACAAAGGTTATCCAATGCAGACAATCCTGAGTTGTATTTTTTTGCCGATTTAAAGCAGCTATTTGACCATTTAAAGTCACAAAAACAACATGGTCTTAACGGCGGGAAACTAAGCACATTACACGCCGTCAGGCGCAAGGCGCAGCATCGCGTCTCGTGGTGAATTTAGCTGCGTAATGAAGCGTGCACATGTTTTAATGTACTTTTGCGCGAACGCATCTTGGAAAAACGAAAAATAATATTTGAAAATGTAAACAAAGTGCTAATTTAGACCAGATGAAATTTAAATTTCTTCTGATTTCTGGAGAATGAGACAAAGGAGGTTTGATTCAATAGTGCATAAAGATGTATTTTCATCACTTGCACAACATACTCAATTTGAAGTTAAAAGGTAAAGTTATTTGAGAAAGAGACAGCTTGAATTGGCGTGAAAAGTCACTTTTTTACTAAAACACAGATTTTCTTAATGTTCAATTTTTGCAAGATTTGGCAAATTTTCAGACAAGATAACTCCAAAAATACCGAAGTAAAAGGTAAGGTTTAACTTTCCTACGATAGCAATCGGTCTTCTCTAGGGACGGTTTTCTCAATTTTTCATTTTTCGATTTCTAACTAAAGATATTCTCCAATATATATTCAAATTTTGGAAAAGAAAGGTAAAAATCACTTTTTTTTACATTTTTCCTTATATTTTGAAAAGTAAGCTCTACTTTCCAAAAATGAAAAAAAAAACGTCCCTAGACAAATTTGTCTTGTTTCTAAAAATAACATACGAAATCATGAAAATTCAAATTGTTTTTGTTATGCTGTCTGAAAATTTTGGTGCAAAATCATGTTTTTTTAGTACTTTTCTCAAAATACGGAAAGTTTTACATTAATCTGATGCTATCATTGGGTTCATCGTCCAATTTTCTTTCTAGAAATGTATACTTTTACAGACAATAATCAAATATTTGCGAAGTTACAAACCAAAATAGATACTCGGAAGCTCAAGGTTGACACTGCCCTTAGGGCAAAAAAAAAATTGTTCGTTTGCTGTAACCCGACTGACCCTAGAAAAAGCTGACACACAAAAAAATCTGCCAACCTAACAACGATTTCAATTTACAATTTTTTAAAACTTTTTTACAAAACACAAATGAAAAAAATCAAGACAACAAAACAACTACAACAAGTAAAATAAAAGATCTCTTCTATGTCATTGTAAAAAGGTTTAAATAGTAATAGTAGCATGTTCTATTCATTTAAGAGTAAAGCAGTGTGAAGTTCATCTTAAACGAAAATAAATCCGACCGACCCTATTTTTCCTCTGTTACGCCAAACAATTTTTTTTAGGCCTAAGCGGTGGTTACAAAATTCAACTACCAGCTGCTCACCAGTTCCAGCTGGTTCTTTCTGGTTGCAACCAGTTTTATTGTTCTAAAAACCCTCGAAGGTGTTTCAACCTCCATGAACCGCCAATCTACCAGTAGTTGAATTTTGAAGCTAACCCTGACTAAACAAGTCAGAAATTTGAAGCCACGAATGCTACCACCCTGAACGTCTAACAGCAAGATTTCTGAGGCAAACAACAGGAAATTTCTACCCTTTAGAGTACACTTTAGTTCAAGTAATTCCAAAGCCATCTTGTGATGATGAAAATGTTGGCTTTGGGGTACACTAACAGCGGCTCAGAAGACCTTCCCAAGTACCTTTTTGCCTACAAATTTGTTTTTCCGTGCCACCGGGAACCTCTCATAGCAATAACACGTAATCATAGTTCCGCACAACAAACGCCCCTTGTACATTATCGAGAGCTGCGCTTAAGTCTAGTGGGTTTAATTTCTAATGTAGAGTATATGAACGATCAAGAAATGATTCTCGATTGCTATGCGCTTCTTTGTGTAAACAGTATTTTCAATATTTCTTCATCAGCTTCAGAATTCTTGAAACCAGCCAGAAAGCTAGTATCAACTGTAATGCATTTAGATCATACGATTGAGCGAACAGGAATTGAGTAGAGGTTCCCCTAACGTCCGCCAGCGGCATGCTTAAAACAACGATGCGTAATATGAGACTATTTACATGATTTACGTCACAACAGGATATCAGCTCTGTGTTTACAAATTCCACTTGTACTTTCGTAATACTTTCGCCACATGATTCCTACTTCTAAAGATAAATTTCTAGTAATTACAAGTTTCATCATTGATATATCCCACCAGCATTTTTACTTATTTGTATATCTGTTTCTTGGGTCATTTGGTAAGAATAGGCGTAACTTGGGCAGGTAACCGGGGACGGTAACTTGAGTCTAGGATTGAAGTTGAGACTGAGACTAGGCAAGGTCGATGTATGATTTGTCGGGCTAGGAACGGGGCTAGGAATATCGGACTTGCATCATTGCATGTTTATTTTCTTTTGGACTTGGCAATTTCAAATTATGTGCACAGTGCAGTGCTTAACATTGAGTTTGTGTACCGTTTGTGACCGTATAGCGTATATAGCCGTGTTGATACACTTGACCGATGTTACCTTCCCGGCGACAAAGAAAGAAATGGAGTCAACTCGCCATTACCCGTCAATAATATGGTTCGCGCGCAAAGGATTATGGGGGCTGGCTTCCGAGCTGCTGTTGGGTACACTGAAGTTTAGGTGCCTCCTAAGTCATCTTGTAATGATGTACTGTCATGTACATGATGGTGTTAGAATACACTGAATTAAGTTCAGGTGCCTCCAAAGTCATCTTGTGATGATGTACATGATGGCTTTTGAGTACACTGAAGTTCAGGTGCCTCTTAAAGGCTGACTCAGATTTCCTGATGAGGATGCACTCAATTTTCAAACAAATCATGTTTTTTGCATATACCCTAATCACTGTGTAAAATAGCTAAGCTCAAATCGAAGTCCTTCATATAGAAAATCACAACTTTGTTATAAAATTCTGGATCCGGAAATTTTGTTATACACAGTATCCTATGGCACTGGTATACTGTGCATAAATGTTTACTGCAAGAAAACGAAAAATCCGATTCATCTCTAACTTTGGAATTAAGCATTTTAGGTGGCTATCTTTAGTTCTAGATAACTATTTTAAATTACTACACACAAAAACTTATATTTCAAAATCTCTGAGTCAGCCTTTAAGTCATCTTGTAATGATGTACTGTCATGTACATGACAGTGTTAGAATACACTGAAGTTAAGGTGCCTCCAAAGTCATCTTGTGATGATATACATGATGGACTTTTGAGTACACTGAAGTTCAGGTGCCTCCAAAGCCACCTTGTAATGATGTACATGACCCACCCTGACCTTGTAGACATCAACTGGAAATCAACTCTCTCCACAGCAAACAACCAACAATGGAGGACATGACTCCTTCATCTGGGTACCACCCTACAATATACTGGTTTATGCTTCATCCTCCTTCGTACAAACCAGCCAGGAGTGAATGCCTTCAAGTCAGCACTGAAGGATTCTTTACATAAGTTCTCCTGATTGACTTATTACCAGCACTTCACTCCACTCTGTCTCTATAGTTTTAAGAAGTTGGCGACGCATGCCATGTTTGGGTCTACTCGCACCGTGGCATAGCTGGGGGTGTGTGGGGGCATGTGCCCCTGAGGCACCACTCATTGGGCGCTGAATGACATTGTGGAAAAAATAAATTAAAGCATGTCTCACCGCACTTCATGATTGAGAGCGCCTTTGGAAGGTACTTAAACTTGCTAAAACTCGAGAGCTTCCGGGGGCTTCGCCCCTGGACCCCCGTCAGAGGCAAGTATAAATCATTTGCTTCATGATCATGAGAAAATGAGAGCTCTCCAAGCTTCTCCAAATGCACTCAAACATGCTAAAAATTGACAGCTTCGGGGGGCTCCGCCCCCTGGACCCCGCCATAATATAGGCGCCAGGGAAGGTATAGTTCATCTAACCGAGAACTCTGCGAAGGTAATCAAACATGCTAAAACCCGAGAGCTTCCGTAGGCTCCACCCCCTGGACCTCCTCCAGGGCAGTATAGTTCAACTGCTTCGAGATAATGAGATAGAAATTTGAGAGCTCTCCAGAGGCACTCAAACATGCTAAAACCCGAGAGCTTCCGGGGGCTTCGCCCCTGGACCCCACCAGGGGCAAGAAAAGATCATTTGCTTCATGATAATGAGATACCTGAGAGCTCTCTGAAGGCATTCAAACATGCCAAACCCGACAGCTTTCGGGGGCTCCACCCCCTGGATCCCCATAAGGGGCTTTGCCTTTGGACCATATTAGGGTCCCTAAGGCGAGCCCTCATCCCACCTGTTTTTGCTCATGCTACGTGCTGGGGGGGGGCTCCACATTAACATCTTGCCCCGGGCGCCACATCCACTAGCTACGCCACTGTACTCACACCAAACCACAGTGTGTAGACCTTCACAATGTTTAAGTATCACTTCAAAGAAAGGACAAGAGCATGTTCACTACATGTCACATGGGACTACAAAAACACAGAACAGGTTCTTCCAAGAATAAGATCATCTTCTTGACCTCGATTCCTCACTAAAAAAAAATAGCATTAACAGATTTAAATTTTCATAATACTTACATGTCTTCTACTGTAAGGTCCTTGAGTATTTGACAGTAATCTACATTCCACACAGCCTGGTCATCCCAGACTTTGGAAGCTAATAATATTGCTCCAAGCACTATTCTCTTCCAATTGGAAGGAGTTATATCTATCTCAGCATAGGTCAATAATCTCTCTAGGTAAACCTGATAAAACAAATTTAGTTAGAGTAAAAAAGAGAATTACAATGAAATTGTTTACTATTACACACAAGAAAAATAGTTGGGAGATGGCCTCATTGAAGACCACATTATCAATCAATCAATCAATCAAATTTTATTAATCACAAAAAGCAATGCACAAACTAAATAGTCAATATACGATAAAAAATTAATTATATTAACACTATAAGTGACAACTGTCGTATATACACTTAAGTTATGTAAATGCAAGAGTGATGAATGAGGACACTGCTAAATGCAGGGCGTGAGGGTGCAGTGACCTCTTCAAAAAAACTTACATATGAATTATGATAAAGGGACAAAAACATACACAATATATGGGCATGAGGTTGAGTACTAATGTTATTTTATTGCTGAAAGTAATAAATAAGGGTGTCTTTGTGGAAGAATTTACAGGGTGTCACATTGACACCCTTGGGAAATTTGAGTTATTATATTTCCACTTAATGCATAAATAGAGTTAAGAAATATCAAAAATTCTTCCCTTAAATCCAAAGGATTAAAGCAGTAATGGTGACAAAGCTGTATAATGGCTAATTAATTATGTAGAGATTAAAATAGGTCAAAATTTTCATACAAAAATCGATTTTTTTTTTTTTTTAAATGCCTTTAATGAAAGGCAGTATATTATTTGTCAGTTGATCCTTTAATTTTCCAAGTAATTTGATCACTGACCTCAAATGGCCTTTGGCTCCATCTTCATTTCAAAAGTTTGCTATGTCACAAATGGCAAAGGGTCACTACCATGTAGGGACAAGGTCATTTTTCCCTATATTAGCAATTTTAACACTTATGTTAATTGACTCTTTAATGACCTCAAATAGACTCTGACCTTACCATAATAGCAATACAGTGCAGGGTTGCAAATTCGACGAGAATCATAGAATCGATTCTCGCAGTGATTCTCGTAGCATCCAGATATGAGAATCCATTTCTCCCATTGAATCACGTATTAAGTGTTGAGATTTCAAGAAAATTGATTCTCGCAAACTGATACGAATTTGCACCCCTGTACAGACAACATGCACTTTCCCTCAACAAGCAAAAATAATATCCAATATTTACAGAAATCCCTTTGTTCTAAACCTCATTGGAAAAATAGTTTGATATTTTAATGGATACCAGGGGGTAGGACATGCCAACTTAACAGCAAGGGGAATTCAAATCGGCATCAACATCTGGCGTAAACCTGAATGCTAGTCTTTATCAAAGACTTAACAGAACGCGGTAGGAGGACGCTCTTAAACACATCGGACAAAGACTTAACTAAAAGCTAGAGCTGGTTACGAATATTTAAATCTTAAATGAGCCCTTTTTGCAGAGAGGTTAATCCACTAACCTCGATGGATTTTGAAGTAAATATTTTTTCCAAAATTATCATGATATTACTAAGACTTATTGAACGAAGGTTTAAGATGTGATTTTGTAATGTCACTGAGACAGAGACTTCATAGGCCTGACCATGCATAACCAGTAAGCCTCTTCAAGGACACTTGTTGTATACTTCAGGGTCACCTTTAACAATTAACCAATCACTATGGCAGTGGTTCATCTTTTCATCGTGTTGATGGGCTTATACCTGTTCTGTGGTTTTCAATGCAACCAATCTCTCCCATATATTAACTGTAGCAGAATAACAAGCAAGCCAGCAATTTCCCATCTAGTAACTGAGGGTCATTTTGTTGGACAAAGAATATCTTTATACTCGAACTCAAGTGCTACTGTTCGATACCGCCTCCTCCTTGCGGGCGATGTAAACCCAAATCCAGGCCCAGATGAGGGGTTACAGGAGATGTCTAGTAGTACTAGTACTACCTCTGTAATTTCTGGAAATAATTCACCAATCACATACAGTTGTGACGCCCTTCTGAAGCTGAATGGTCCTTATCATATGCCCACTGATATCTGGCTGAAACTGAAAGACCTTAAACTCAATCGTAATCGTTCCACCCGAAGGAAGAAACGTCCTAGCTACAAACATCATATTCCAGTGATTCATACAAATTACCGCAGACTCAAACATTACGATCGAAACTTGCATTCCATAGATCATACTAATCTTGTTCAAATTAAATTTGACTGTAAAACCATCTCAATATCCACTGTTGGAATGCTCTATCTGTTGGTAATAAAACTTCAACTATTCATGATTACCTATTAGACAAAGATGTTGATGTTTTAGTTATCACAGAAACGTGGCTTGCTGAAGAAGACCCTGTTATTATTGGGGAATGTACACCCTCAGGTTATTCCTTTTTGAATGTTCCAAGGCCAGGCGATAAGCATGGCGGACTAGCTTCGGGGGGCTCCGCACCCTGGACCCCGCCATAATATAGGCGCCAGGGACTTTTCGTTTTTTCCTACCGAGAACTCTGCGAAGGTAATCAACATGCCTTTAAAACCCGAGAGCTTCCGTGGGCTCCACCCCCTGGCCCCGCCTCCAGGGCAGTATTTCAACTCTGCTTCGAGATAATGATATAGAAATTTGAGAGCTCTCCAAGGCACTCAAACATGCAAAAAAACCCGAGCGCTTCGGGGGATCTCCCCTGGACCCCCACCATGAGCAAGAAAGATCATTTGCTTCATGATAATGAGCTACCTGAGAGCTCTCTGAAGGCCATCAACATGCCAAAACCCCGACCGCTTTCGGTGGCCTCCACCCCTGGACCCCCAGAACGGGCTTTGCCTTTGGACCATATAGTCCCTAAGGCGAGCCCTCATCCCACCTGTTTTGCTCATGCTACGTGCTGGGGGGAGGCGCCACATTAACAATATTTGCCCCGGGCGCCACATCCACTAGCTACGCCCCTGTACTCACAACCAACCCACATTGTGTATACCTCACAAATGTTTAAGTATACTTCAAAGCAAAGGACATACATGTTCACTACATGTCCATGGACTACAAAAACCGACAGGTTCTTCCAAGAATAAGATCACGTCTTCTTGACCTTCGATTCCTCACTAAAAAAATAGCATTAACAGATTTAAATTTCATAATACTTACATGTCGTCTACTGTAAGGTCCTTGAGTATTTTGGACAGTAATCTACATTCCACACAGCCTGGTCATCCCATACGTTGAGAAGCTCATAAATTGCTCAAGCACTATTCTCTTCCAATTGGAAGGAGTTATATCTATCTCAGCATAGGTTCAATATCTCTCTAGGTAAACCTGATAAAAACAATTTAGTTAGAGTAAAAAAGAGAATTACAATGAAATTGTTTACTATTACACACAAGAAAAATAGTTGGGAGATGGCCTCATTGAAGACCACATTACAATCAACAATCAATCATCAATCACATTTTTTATTATACTACAAAAAGCATGCACAACTATAGTCATTACGATAAAAAATAATTATATAAACTATAACTACAACTGTCGTATATACCTTAAGTTAGGTAATGCACGATGTGAAGATCGAGGTCAATGCTAAATGCAGGGCGTGAGGGTGCAGTGCCTCTCTTCAAAAAAACTTACATATGAATTATGATAAAGGGACAAAAACATACACACTATGGGCATGAGTTGGAGTACTAATTTATTTATTGCTGAGAAGTAATAATGAGGTGGTATTTGTGGAAAATTTTACAGGGGTCACAATTGACACCCTAGGAAATTTGCGTATATATTTCCTGCCACTTAATTGCATAAATAAGTTAAGAATCAAAAAATTCCTTCCCTTAAATCCAAAGGATTACACAGTAATGGTGACAAAGCTGTATATGGCTAATTATTATTAAGATTAAAATAGGTCAAAATTTTTCATAACAACAAATCGATTTTTTTTTTTTTTTTTTTTTTTTTTAATGCCTTAAGTCATGAAGCAGTATTATAGTCAGTTGATCCTTTAATTTTCCAAGTATTGATCACTGACCTCAAATGGCCTTTGCTCCATCCTCTTCAGTTCAAAAGTTTTGCTAATGTCCAAATGGCAGGGTCACTACGATTATGACAAGTCATTTTTCCTCCCTATATTAGCAATTTTAACACTTATGTTATTGCCTCTTTAATGACCTCAAATAGACTCTGACCTTACCATAAATAGCAATACAGTGCAGGGTTGCATTCGACGAGAATTCAAGAATCTATTCTCGCAGTGATTCTCCGGACATCAGATCTGAGAATCCATTTCTCCCTTTGAATCACGTATTAAGTGTTGAGATTTCAAGAAATTGTTCTGCGCAAACTGATACGCATTTTGCACCCCTGTAACAGACAACATGCACTTTCCCTCAACAAGCAAAAATAATACCAATATTTGACAGAAATCCCTTAGTTCTAAACCTCATTGGAAAAATAGTTTGGATATTTTATATGGATAGCCAGGGGTAGGACATGCAACTTAACATCAGCGGGAATTCACTCGGCAATCACCCTGTCGTAAACCTGAATGCTATTTCTGTTAATCAAAGACTTAACAAATCTCGGTAGGAGGAACGCTCCTTAACACAGTCGGAACCAAGACTTAACTAAAAGCAGAGCTGTTACGAAATATTCTAAATCTTAAATGAGCCCTTTTGCAGAGAGGTTATCCACTAACCTCGATGGAGTTTGAAGTTAATATTTTTTTTCCAACATTTATCATGATATGACTAAGACTTATTGAACGAAGGTTTAAGATGTGATTTGTAATGTCACTGAAAAAGAGACTGCCATAGGCCTGACCAGGCATAACCATTAAGCCTCTCAAGACACGTGTGGTATACGTCAGGGTCACCTTTAACATAACCATCACTAGGAAGTGGGTTCATCTTTTTCATTCGTGTTGATGGGCTTTATACCTGTCTGTGTTTTCATGCAACCATCTCTCCCATATATTAACAGAATAACAAGCAATCCAGCCATTTTCCCATCTAGTAACTGAGGGTCATTTTTAGTTGTGACAAATGAACTCTTTTACTCGAACTCAGTGCTACTGTTCGATAACGCTCTAAAGCCTCTCCTGCGGGCGAGTAAACCCAATACCTGGCCCAGATGAGGGGTTCAGAAGATGGTCTAGTACTACCTCTGTAATTTCTCGAAATAATCACCATACATCCATTTGGTGCGCCACCCTTCTGAAGCTGAAATTGTTCCTTATCATATGCCCACTTATCTCTGGTTGAAACTGAAAGACCTTAAACTCAATCGTAATCTTCCCAATCTTTCCACCCCAAGGAAGGAAACGGACTAGCTACAACATCATATTCCAGTGATTCATACAAATTACCGCAGACTCAAACATTACGATCGAAACTCGCACTCCATAGATCATACTAATCTTGTTCAACTTAAATTTGACTGTAAAAAACCATCTCAATTCCACTGTTGGAATGCCTCAATCTGGTTGGTAAATAAAACTTCAACTATTCATGATTACCTATTATAACAAAATGTTGAGTTTGTATAGTTATCACGAAACTGGCTTGCTGAAGCAACCCGTGTTTATTATTGGGGAATGTACACCCTCAGGTTATTCCTATTTGAATGTTCCAAGGCCAGCGATAAGCATGGCGGAATAGCCGTCATTAGCAATTCCATCTTGAACTTTGCATTGCCACTAGTTGGTTTTGCTCCTGTTTCCTTTGAACATGTTTCTGTGTGTGACAATTCAAAGACCTTCCGTTTTAATTGCAATTCTACCGTCCTCTGCCTCACAAGGAGAATGTTTTAACTTTCCCCTCCCTCAATTTTTTTGAAAGTTTTTGATGAGTTCCTTGTGTTTTTGTCTACTCGTCCTGGTAAACGCCCTTCTAATGGTTGAATTATAAATGTCCCTGTGAATAATCCACTAAATATGATGTTTCCCATTATTTGAAATCACTTGCAAACATGTTTTGAAAGCAATATGTTACTGGTCCAACCATAAATGTGGCAATACTCTTGATCATGTTATATGTCGTCCAGAGGATAACTTCTTTGCGCTCAGGCTTCCTGCATCGTGTCCCCATTTAGATATGGAATCTGACCTCATATGAATCCAGTACAATTCAATAGGTTAAACCTCTTCCTGAGAGGAGAATTGTCACCTCTAGGTCATATAAGACTTAGATATTTCACTTGTTTAAATCCGATCTTGACAAGGCAATTCAATGTATTCTTTCCTACGGATGATCCTAACAGGCAGCAGAACTTTATAACAGCTCTATTCGTGGGGTTCTGGATAGTCACTGTCCTGAGAAAAAGCCTCTCATAAGCTCATCAGAAACCCTAAATGGTATTCGGATGATGTTAGCCATCCCGCGCGAAAGCAGGATCTCGAGCGCATATGTAGAAAACTCACTCCTAGGTGTTGAATTGTGAATTTCTTCATCAAATCATTAAAGGTTACAGAAATGATGGATGATCGTAAGACCATTATTTTAAACGATACTTTAACTAATGCCAGTGCAAATATGTACCAGGTTTTTGACTCACTTTTTCATTCGTCTGTTCATAAATTACAGCATGTACTACAAATTTTGCACTCAGTATCAATTTTCTCAATACTTCATGATAAATGGTCAAACATCAGATTGAAGCTAGATGATATGAGTGAGTCTTATGAGCGTGATGTAACAATACATCAGGTTATCTTCCAATGGATTCCCCAGCTAAACGAGGTAACTAGCTCTATGTGCGAGAATTTGGGTAGTGATTGCATACGGGTATCATTTTCAAGAATGAATGTTTGTCATCTGTTCAGTGAGGAGGTTTTAGAAAATCATCTCTAAACTTCCTAACAAAACCCAGTCCTCTTGATCCCATCCCAACATGGTTTTGAAAACCTTGGTACAGAAACTCTGGTGCCGGTTTCCACATCAATTATCAACAACTGTTTTAAGGGCCGGCCTTTCCTTTGATTCTTCGCCAACTGTTGTCTCCCATTGTTTACGAAGCCTACTTTAAATCCTGATTATTAAAATTACCTCCTGTGTCTAATCTTCCACATTAGATAAAATCATTGAATACCCCGCAATTTCTCGCTTTAATAGTCCATCTTCAAATAATAATCTTACAGAATATTTTCAGTCTGCTTATAAGGCTTCTCATAGCACTGACAAGTGAAAACATATAATAAAAATGAACTTGACAAGGTAGAGCAGTTATGCTCGTTCTTTTGGACCTTTCTCTGCATTTGACACGATCGATCACACCATTCTCATCGAGGGAATGCAGAGGGAATTTGGTATCACTGTTCTGCAAGGATGGTTGGCTAGCTACCTCAGTGATCGTAAATAGAGTTTGGTATTTTGGTGAATATTCTAATGAACAACTCTGCGCTTGGTTTTCCACAGGGATCAGTCGCAGGTCCACCAATTTGTAACCGCATATTCACAACCTGTAACTGTTATCATCAAACGTTTTCAGGTTGCATATCATGTATATGCAGAAATGATACACAACTTTATATTGGGTTTGACCCTACATATGAGGAGGCTATGACTCTCCACCGCCATTGGCAGAATTAGATCATGGAATGCTTTTAATAAGTTAAGCTTAATGACTCTAATCTAAGACCGAGCTCTTCCTGTTTCGTCTCACCAGGCATGCAATCTATATCTGGCCATCAGTTTAAAAATTGGTGGATCTGTGATAAACTCCGTCTGGTCTCTATACAAATTTGGGTAGTAAGTTTTATAGTCCCAATTAACTATAAAAGACCATGTTAGCTCCTTATGCAAAAGGGTAAAGTTTCATCTTCGTAATCTTAATAGAATTCGTCGTTATATTGACCATTCCACTTGTGCACATGCATGAGATATCATTGATCCTTTCTCGGTCTGACGAGGGTAATTCTTTGCTAGCGGGTGTATCCCTCTCTGATGTGAAACGTCTTCAAAACTACAAAATCGCTCAGCGCGCTTAATATACCAGGTCGGGACGTAATAGTGCATCCCCGCTTATTCGCGAATTGCATTGGTTACCAGTCCACAGAGAATTGCGTTTAAGATCTTGGGCATGTGTACATTGTTACCATGGCTTGTCACCAATTTACTTGACTAATCTATTCATAGATATACAACCGGCCGGATTCCTTACTCGCTGGTAGCCTATACGCCATCTACACCATGTCAACCGCGGCAGCTACTGCACAGTAACACTGGCTAATTGCGAGGCGGTAGCTGCAAAGTACCAGCGTTATTAGGTATACAGTAATGTGGCTACTCTGATTTACCTACCCCAATGGCTACCTTGTAATTGCCCACTAGGTTGAGAGAAGGTTGATGTGGAGTGACGTACCGGTGTAGACACGCAGCTACCACGTAAGCTACCCCCCGCTGTTTACCACCCCAACGCCATTTTTGAGAGTGGGTGAAATTTCATGAAAGAGGCGCTATACACTTGGGCTGCGTTTAGCGTTTTTTGAACGTTTTTCGGAACTCATTACGAATTCAAATCGGCATCATCCAAAAACCCCCATATAACCGCCTTATTAATAACAAATGCAATATATGGCAAAAATATCAAAAATCAAAAATTTGGGGCATGAGAATACCACCGCCGCGCTGAGAGCCGGTGTACCCAACGTAGCTACTCCACGACAGTGATACAGCCGCTGTGTGTACACTATCCGTCTATGCGCAAATATACAACTGACTCCCGGCCGGCGCGTGTACGTCTAGTGGTAGGTACTCCATGTCTAACTCGGTGGTATGCTGTGTGGTAACTACCATGAAAGAAATTGGCCGTGTAGTTGTGGCCCGTCCGGGCTTAATCTACCCAAGACAACACTCCGTCTTGCCATTCCCAAGACGCACAAGTCTTTTGGTGACAGGTCTTTTAATGTTCTTGGTCCTCGATTATGGAACAATCTTCCAAAATATTCGTAATATCCCAATGTACAATGTTTTAAGCAGGTTTTAAAAACATACCTTTTTCCTAAGGATAATCTTTTTAAAGAATTTGTTTAATAATTAACTTTGTGTTTATATTTGTAATATTTATCATTGTATTATTTATTATGTCAGCTTACTTCCTTTGTATGTTCATTAGTACGCTCTTATAAGCCTTATTATATTTATATTCTTATTCAGTAAATGAACATAGCAGTTCCCCAATACCATTGACATCCCAAATGCCCAAATCGAGCCAGATGTGTCCTCCCCCCCCCCATGTGATTGAACCAATATCTAAAATGACCATTGACCCCAGCACCATTTCAAAACTTATCTCCTATGCCAATTAAAGTGGAATGTCCAAGTTCATGTTGGAAAATGTAATTGTCTTGTTAATGGTCCTCAAAAAAATTAATGCTTTGTGACCTCCTTGTGATCACAAATGACCCTTGACCATCACCCAAAATACAGGGCATTCATTCTCCAATTGACAAGTTGAGTTTCCATGGCTACTCTAACTAAATAATATGAAGAGCCTATTCCAAACCATGTTTAAGTCCGCATGTGCACTTGTAAGAAAATCATTGATTTTTTGATATGGATATTTTGACTGGTTATTTTGTTGATATTGGCACATGTTTTGACATTGGCAATGGGAAACTAAATATAATGTTTGGTTGGAATTCATGAAAACTTCTAGTTCTTTGTTGCCACCTTGTGTTTTCAAAAATTTTATGGACTACACATTTTGGCACTAAACAGATTGACCCACTTTCTCGAAACGCCCTGTATAGTAGATTCCAATTGATGGTGAGTTATGGGCGGAGTTTGGACCTCATCCATTACTCGAAATAGGGGACAGAAATACCCAGAAAATCTTTGATTTCTTCCTCACAATAGAAAAGAGATCGGATTGAAAGAAAAGGCCAACTACAAATAAAGTTACATTGTTCGTCTAGTCATACTATTGTACAGTGATGAGTATGGTATTTAGTAGCAAGTTCCAAACGTGCCTCCTTTCCATGCAGATACTTTTTTCATATTTCTCCTTTTCAAAAAAAAGCCTTCATATTTATGACAAGTGGCTCGCACATCTGAGCGGCCAGCCTTTAGGAGCCATGATGGAGGATAAAATATAAGGTCTCTTCGCTTCGATACGTGCACTGAATCACCAATACTAAGCGGGATGAGCTTTGTAATTGAAATTAATTAGGCAATTACAATTCAAAATTGTTGTTGACAAATACTTTGTATTTCATACTCAATATAGTGTGTCTACCCCAGAATTGTTTTAAACAGGCCTACCAACAAACATATAAATTTTAGAAGGACTTCAGTCAACCTGTGTGTTACATACAGAACTTTATCTTCCACTATTCATAAAATCGCCTTTCACCTGCTCACTGAAACTATTCCCGGATTTAGTTTGCGCTTCTTGAACATTTCTAGGCTTTAGCTTTGACTATTGATGGGACTAGTGGCCCAACCGCCCGGGTTGGCTACGGGGCTTATAGCACACATACCACAAACTACACTGACTAAAGTTTTATATTAATAATCCCCTCACTTTCTACCTCCACTACAAAAAAGTAGAGTGATTCCATTATAAATGGATCTAGTTAACACTAGTGTATGTCACTGTAAAGAGGTGACAAAGACTTTTAAAATAAAGAAGAATGGCATCAAAATTCATTTCCTTTTCTAATTAATATAACCTTTTCAATTTTTGAATAAAATGGTAATTTTCCTCAAATCTTGGGATTTCCCTAAGAGTGACCATATTTCAATCTATGCTTAAATTGCACTAAATTCTCAATGTTCACTATCATTTGTATTTGCATGTAAGAAAAGAAGTATTGAGCCTGATTCCCCCCCCAAATTTAAAAAAATCCTTTCTCCCCATTTTTGATTCAAATTTTCAGACCAATACAGGGTGTCCCAGAATGATTAGTACCCATCGATACCCAAAAGGTTTATTTTTTTTCCATAGAAATCAATAAATTAGGTAAGCTGGGTTATATACAACTTCATTAGTACTGAACGCTTCATAGGAATTTTGAATCGTGAAATAGGCCTAATCAAAAGTGAAAAAATACACCAAATTGTGTTAGAGGTGCTGATTTCATCCTTTGAGGATAAGTGAAAAAAATGTTAGTGTACGTTACCCTCTTCATGGCAGCTTTTTACAAACATGCTTTAGTCCCTCGGGAATTCGTATTAAACACTCAAAACGGGTGATTGTGGTACCAATAGCGAGCTGTGGTCCTCCTTTTTCCTTCGATACCCCCCCCCCCAAAATGAGTACTAAATATGCCCAGTACGACGTCAAAAGGATGTCATAAACCTCGCTAGGCAGACAAGCTCGATGGTTGCCACACAAGCATTAGGCCTATTCTCTTTTGGTACTTTTCTGCAGAGTTTTTTTTAAAAAAAAGCACTAAAAACCCTCTGTAGGATATAAAAGCTGCTTTTGCCATGATTTAGAGCCAAAACCAGCTAAAAATCTGATAGTCCTAATATTTGGTGAAAATTGAATTTTTTTCGCCATATGTGAACTGTGTTTCTGAAATTGACAATTATTTGCGGCCTAATGTCTTTATGACGTCACTTTGATGTCATAAAGGGCATACTGGTTAATTCTCTTGATATCAAGGGAAAGAGAATGACCATAGCATCTATTGGTACCAAAATCAAAAGTATCAAGTGCTTAATAAGAGATTTCCAAAAGAGATAATGTGATGCCAAAAAAAGGCTTGGTAAGTCGAGGGATAAACTCACACATGCATTTTTTTTCAACTTTGCCCAAAGGTATTGAATTCACACCTCTAACACAATTGAGTTATTGTCACTTGGTCAGTCCGATTTTCACGATGTCAAAATTATATGAAAGGTTTTTTACAGTATAATGAAGTAGTTGGACATCTAAACCAGCTTACCTAAGGTATTGATTTTCTATGGAAAAAAATAAAACATTTGGGGTATTCGATGGGTACGAATCATCTGGGACACCCTGTATGACACTTGCACTCTGTAAATGCAGTGCTAGTACCATGGTCTTCACTCTATCATTTACGCAAGTGTAGATATGCAAAATATGCATGCTTAAAAATTTACACCAACTTCTTGTTTAAAGCGAAATGATACAGTTTGACTTTTCAGAAGCAAACTGCGTAAAAAGAATAACATGTACACAGCCCAAATATGCGTGATATAATGTGATTCCAGAAGAACAATAATAAAATAATGGCTCAGCTGTCTGTGCATCCGTCATATCAGGCTTTTGGCTTGCCTCGGACAGGTATACAGGCGTTAACATAAATGCCTAGAAAATTTGAGAGCTCAAAATTGTCCAATGACCGTCACTGTTATAGTATGTTTCATTTTATCAATCATTACTGAGAAAATTGGGCGACTTCAAAACCGCATATCCTACTGGTTCAATGTGATAGT